>JAGGAV010016046.1:0-11694 GCA_017657295.1 Termitomyces sp. DKA64
AATTTTCCGGTCACCTGGCAGAATGATTCCTTAGACTTGTTCTCTTTGGATTCTCCTTCTGCCAGGTGAGTAGCTACTGTTGTTCTATTTAGATACTTTCTAATATACTTTGGATTCTCCTTCTGCCAGCTGTGTGACTGAGCCGCAGCCCCCAGAGGTTGCCCTTACAGTTATGGGCTTTCTTTGAGCAGGCTACTTGTCATAGTATTGCTGCTCATTAGAATCCTCTTTGTTCATGGAAGAACACTGATCATACTGGACTGCTTTGTTTGGAACTGCCCTCCCTTGTCAGGAATTGTTTCTGCCCAGATTTAGAAATACTCTTATTATTTTGGGTGATAACAAACTTGTAACTGCTTCTGCCAACCCATACCCTGTCTACATCTATTAACCTAAGAATGTCTACTGAACATGCTAATCCATCCATCCATGCTATTTCTGTCCATGGTGCAGAGTGGAAACAAGAAAGTTTGCCTGAAGTTCACCCACTGCAGACTTCAGTAGATGGTCAAAAGCACTTAAAATCCACTTATCACTCCTTGGTTTAAAATTCTATGTCTTTCCTACCCTCATCATCTGCCCTAGTGCCAGTGCCAAACCATTTGCATATCAGAACTGGGTCACTAATGACAATCTCACATGTGCAGTTGTCCTCACAGCACTTGACAAATCTGAATATGAAGGCCTGGATGACACCAAGACTGTTGCAAGTCTATACAGCAGGGTCAAGATGAGGGCTGAAGGTGAAGACTCAGTTTGAATGGTCACCCTGATCCAGGAGGTCTTAAAGATCCAGTGTTTTCCCAATGAACCACTGACTACAATGGCAAAGAAGATCTGTGATACTGTCCATTACATCTTTGCCATCAAGATGCTCAATGAAGACCTATTCAAGTGTCATACTCTTGAACAGCCTAAGCAGCCCACAGTACAAACCCATCCAAGCCCAAGTTTCTAGGGGGCTCACCAACACCACAAAGGGCAAACCCTACACCTCCAACAACATCCATAAGCTGATGGAAACCATACAGAACCTGACAATGCTAAAAGCCTTGAACTCCACCCTATCTACTGACACTGCATTGGCAGTGACAACAAGGGGTCATTGGAGATCACAGAAGCCCTGGCTTCCTGGACACACACATCACATGGGTGCAAAGTGCTGCACAATATGTGTCACACATGGATGACTGTGTTATGGGCATGAGGTGCCTTATTGCATGCATTAAGGAGGTGTGATGGAGAAGCTGCCTATAATGCCACAGCATGAGCAGGGGGCACCAAGTACTACAGATGGAGCAAAGGTCTATGTGCAGCTTACTGAACCAAAAGGCAAGGTCTATCTTGTGGAAGACAGGGATCTCAGGAAACTTCAGACTTTGAGCAGTGGTACCACTTCTAGAACCAATTTTGCAGGACTTGTGACTGACCAAATAGAGGGTGGCACCCACAATGCTGATGACAACAAGTGGCAGAGCTGGATGGCAATCCTTGAGAAGGAGGATGAGCTAAAAGCATCTGTCAACTGGTATGAGCACATGACCAATGACAAGCACAAAACTGCAACAATTGCACCACTCAATCAAGATTGTGACACAGCACTCACTGCTGCCTCTGAACACCCATTCTACATCAACTCAGGGGCAACAGTCCACATCTCCCCTTGTAAATCTGACTTTGTAATGCTTCAACCCATCACCCCTAAAGCCATAAAAGGAGTTGGTGGATCTGTGATATCAGGCCATGGCATTGGTAACATATGGCTATGCACTGCAGAAGGAAATCATCTCCCCCTTCAAGATGCACCATATGTCCCCAACCCCACTGTCCACCTCATCTCTGTAAGCCACATCTCCCTCAACCATGACATGCACTCATCATTTGATTGCAAAGGCATTGAAATCATCAATCTCAAGTTCAGGAAAACCATTGCCAAAGGACCCTTGTTAAAAGGGAAAAGGCTGTACACCATGGACCTGTCAGATGTAGTTGTCAAACATGCCTTCATGACTCACCAAGCAGCTGACCTCAAGGCCTGGCACCACCAACTTGGGCATGCAAACTACCAAGTGATTATGCAACTGGCCTGCAACCACAGAATCAAAGGTGCACCCAACCCCTTCCATTACCTGCCTCCAAAGTGTGACTCTTGTATCCTCAGGAAACAGACAAGGACACCAGTGCCAAAATGAAGAGAGCAGGGGCAGAGGGCAACACATAAACTAGAGATCATGTGGGCAGACTTGATGGGTCCTGTAAATGTGCAGTCAAGGTCAAGAAGCCATTACACACTAGACATAGTTAACAACTATACCAATATGGCTTGGTCTAGCAAAGCTTTTCCTATATTACAGGCTTGGGAAAGAGCATGTGAAACTGAGACTGGGCTGAGAATTGGCAAGTATTGCACTGGCTTCAATGGCAAACTAAAGAGTGATGAGATGAAAGGATGGCTCAAGACTCAAGGGATAACAGACAAATGCAGCACACCATACACATCTGTGTAGATTAGGAGAGTCAAACAGATGCACAAGACATTGATAGGCAAGGCAAGAACCATGAGGATTGATAAAAATGATCCAGAATTCCTCTGGGACAAGTTTTATTTGACTGCTGCACACCTCCATGCCAAGACCCCAACCAAGTCTCTGAATGGGAAGACTTCCCACAAAAAATGGTATGGTTGAGGGCCAAACTACTCCTATATGCAAGAGATTGGTTTTTGAGCATTTGTGTTCATATCTACTCACAATCCAAAGGTCAGACCTAGATCTATAGAGTGCATCTGTCAGGGGACTTCCTTTTTCCAACCTCTGCCCCTGACCAACACTGACTTGCCATAACTGGTTCCACTCCCCCAAGGCTTGTTTGATGTCTCCAGAGTGTTCTACAGATCCCTGGAGATCTCCAAAGACTTCCAGAACTTGCCATGATCCCTCAGCAAGCACTTTTGGTCAACTCCAGTCATCTATATAGTCACTCCCATGCCTCTGCTGCCCCTGCTGATGCACTGCACCAAGCAGCAGGAATCCTTAGACTTTTTCTCTTCAGATTCCCCTCTGCTAGGTAATTAGTTACTATTTGTATTGTTGATTACCAGTTCTAATATACTTCAGATTCCCCTCTGCTAGCTGCATGATTTAGTCATTGCTTCCAGAGGTTGCCCTTACAGCAGAAGAGGTCTCCAAACCCTGGTCTGGAAGCCCCTCATAGCCACATAGAATCCCCAAGCCCCCAATTTGTCACCAAGCTTAAGCATCTATAAAATCCTATGGTCTCAGCTTGCCAACCCAGACACTCCCTCAGAGGCCCCAGCCTCACAGGACAAGGCCTGGACTCATTTGCTACACCTGGAGAGCCAGGTGCAATTGACCCAATCTTCTCACCCATCACACAACTGAACTCTCCACCCTTCATCAAACCACTGAGCTCATTTTCCCAGTCCCTTCAGGCACTGCTAGAGCACCTGCCTCCCACCTCCATGCCACCCCTGGCTGCAGGAACACCCTCAGCAGCCCCAGTAGCTCCCCTGGCAGCTCTGGTAAACCCCTGAGCACAATTCCCCTGTCCTGCACTCTCAGATGCATGTGATGGCAATCTATTTGGCAGAGAGTGCTTCCCCCAGTCCTGCATCACCTACATTCACCTCAGCAGAGATGCCTTCAACTCCAATGCACTGAAAATAGCTTGGGTCCTGTCATACATGAAGGCTGGACATGCCTCCACCTATGTGCTGCAGATGTTTTGACACCCCAGAGGTGTCAAAAGTTTTGCTGACTGGACCACCTTTGAAAGGGACTTCTGGGCAGAGTTCTTCTCAATCAACCCCACCAAAACTGCCACTTTAGCACTACACAACTGGGAGCAGTATAAGCAAGGGAAAAAGATCCTAGATGAGTATATTGATTCCTTCCAGGTGTTAGTTAAGCAAGTGGCCTACCCCAACAATCTCCAACTGTGCCTCACATTCCAGGATGGCCTGCACCCTGCATTACTTGGACATATTGACAACCTCACAGAGGGCTATCCAGACAACAAGCAGATCACTACTTGGTATAAGGTGGCCTGGGATCAGTGGCAGCTCATGAAGATTCAATAGGAGCTACACTACATGCACCTGACTCCCCACCCCACTCCTGCTGCCACTCTCCAGTACCCTGCTCCCATACATCCAGTACCTGTCCCTGCTTGGGTCATTCCCACACCAAGACCCTTGCTGCCAGGCATCCCCATAGATGTTGATGCCACTAAACAGCACCACCCCATGCTGTTACTGTGCTAGGGATGTGGGAAACCAGGGCACTTTGCATAACACTGCCCAGCAGGTCTCAAGGTATGCTATCTCTCCATGGCCAAGCAGGAGGAGCTCCTTCTGCAACTGTTGGCCACCAAGAATGCTGCCAGAGATCCCTCACCCAATGAGCTGGCACTGGAGTTGACCCTGGAGGAGAGTGGTGCTTGCACCCCCCTCTGGAGGAGGATTTTAGTCAAGCAATGGATGAGGTGTATGCCTCCATTGCTGGATACTAACAGGTTTGCTTGTATATTGATAGAAAATGAAATTGCTTCTCTTGATATCAACAGTCCTAAGACAAGAAAACCTCAGTACTCCCCTCCAGACATACAAACACCCACTCCAGACCCTAAGCCAAGCTCCCTGGAGCCAGCTAGGCTCCACCCATGCTGCCCTGCCTGGGAATACCAGCTGCTCTGTCAGTACATAGTAGCTGCAAACCCCTCCATGAACTCCTTATGCCTCAATGTGGTCATTGAGACCACAGACACTCAATAGGCCTGCAAAGTCATCACCCTCCTGGACAGCAGAGCAACAGGGCCAGTCCTGGATTCAGAGTTCATAAAACACCACTGCCTGATTGTGCAGCCACTCTCCAAGCCCATTTTAGTGTTCAATATCTATGGAATGCACAACAAAGCAGGTGCTATCAACTCCATGGTCAATCTCATCCTCTGCTACTGGAACCATGCTGAGTGCCCAGTCTTTGCCATCATCAGCCTAGGCAAGCAGAATATGATCCTTGGCTTCACCTGGCTCTGAGAGCACAACTCTGAAGTAGATTAAGCCTGGGACAAGGTAATCATGAGCTGGTGCCCTCAGAAGTGTATCACCTGCACCACCAAGGTCAAGGAACAGCACTGGGCTGAGGTTCAAGAGCATGTGGCCATTTGAGCTTGCCATGCTGGTCATCTTCCCTTTGCAGATCTAGACCTTCTGAATCCCCTGCTCCTGGCATTCTCCCATAGAGAGGCCCTCTACAAGGACAACTGGAGTAGTGGAGGGACCCCAGAGGAGAATCTAGAGGGTAAGTTCAGTAGCTTGCATGACCCAGAATTCCCAGACAAGGCAGTGGAAGTTGGAGATCAGATATATGCCACCACCCTACATTCCCAGCCCTCTATTGTGGAGATCCAAGCTAGCCAGACCACCTCCCAGTGACTGTCCCAGGCCTTTGCTATGAACTCTGCACCCTGGGAATTCCAGGACATTGTGCCTCCATATCTTTATGCATTCAAGGACATGTTTGCCAGGGGCACTTTTGACTTGCTCCCACAGTGCAAGCAGTAGGACCATGCCATTGAATTAATGCTGTACTCCAAGCCAGCCAGCTGTAAGGTCTATCTGCTAGTGCCAAGAGAGCAGGATGGACTCAACATCTTCCTGCAGGAGAACCTGGCCTCTAGTCATATCTGCCTCTCCAAATCACCAATGGCTTCTCCAGTCTTCTTCATCAAAAAGAAGGATGCCTCTCTCTGACTGGTCTAGGACTACCAGGTTCTTAACACCATGACTGTGAAGAGCCACTACCCCCTCCCCTGCATTTTCAAGCTCATCAATAATCTCTAGGGGGCACAGTACTTCACTAAGACATTAGAGGAGCACTGCCAGATCATGCACATTGTCTTGGAACACCTCTGCCTTCACCAACTCTACCTTGAACCAGAGAAGTGTGAGTTTGAGCAGACCCAGATTGAGTGTCTTGGGCTTGAGAAGACAATGGAGGAAGTCAGAGAGAGTGCAAGGAGGGTGAGAGAACACAGGACTGAAAGGAACAAAACAGAGATGCCAGCAACTCAAACCACCATCAACTTACAGCCACAAGTATGAACCAAAGAACAAGTGCCCACAGACCACACACAAGTGCCTGCACCCACAAATATCAACTCTGAAATCAATCATGACCAAATATTAGCAGCAGTCTTGCAGTTCAGCAATCTTGAGCCATTGAAAATAAGGATGGAGGAAGAACCAAAGATGTAGAAGGAAGTGTAGAATAGCCAGACACAACAAAGTGGGAGACAGCATATAAGGAGGAGATCAAATCACTGAAAGACATGGGTGTTTACTGCCTTGTACCTTAATCAGCTTTCAAGAGGACAGAAAGTTTGACAAGGGAGACCTGTGTTTAAAATTAAGAGAGATGAACACAGGAATGCAGTCAGGTATAAGCTGTGCCTTGTCTTTAAAGGCCATGAGCAGGTGTATGGAAGACTACAACAAATCACTTCACTGACTGCATGCATGAAATTGTGGCACATCCTCTTACACATAGTGGCAGCAGAAGGATGGGACACAGCCCAAATTGACATAAAGATGGCATTCCTATATAGCATACTGTCATAACCTGTCTCTGAACCCCTGCCAGACCCCAGACCTCCCCTGAACCACCCCAGTAAGCCTAGAACATACTCTCCCTCACTCCCAACATCTACAACACCTTCTCACTCCCTGACACCCACTTTGGCAACTCCCAAGGCTTCTCTGAAAAACCCCAACACTTCTCTGGCAGTCCCCACAATCCCCCCAAGATCCCCTCAGACTCCAGGTAAGTCCACCCACCCTGGTGTGCATCATAGTTATGTATTAATGCAAAGCTGCTACCAACTAGCCAGTCTTGGGATGCTTCAAACAATTGTATCCAAGACCTGCCTACACAAGCCAACCTCAGACCCACAATCCCAGAGGAGTTCCCCCTGCAGGTACTTGAGCCATGGCATAGTAGTAGCTAAGTAGTCTTGATATTACCTACATTTTTGTGCTTGTTATGTCTCTCATGTATCCATTTCTCTGTTCTGTATTGTCTTGTTGAATCCAATTTCTCTCCTGATTGCATCTGTCTCCATCTTATCAGTCTTGATCTTATCAGTTTTCATTTTCAGTCTCTCATTTGTTTTCTAAAGTCTTGTCTCATCTTGCTCTCATCTCTTGCCTTGTCTTGACTTCTAGGACTCCCTGTACTCATAACCCAGACTTGCTGAGTTCATGTTAATACTTCAGAGCTCCATACCATGTGTGTCTCCCACTCACCCATCACTCCACTTCCTGTAGGATCCACAGGAACACCCCGGAACTCCCTGGACCTCTGCTATCTCCTTTCTCTGCCCTGTTTCACTCTTCCAGAGCTCACCAGAGTTAGGGATCATAGGTTTAGATGTTGTGTCCACCTAGTAAGGGACTCACCCAGTGTAGCTGAGCCCCTAGGTCAACAGAACCTGACACATACTCCCAGAGGAAGAAGTGCAATATATGGAACAACCAGAAGGGTTTGAGGAGGAAGGAAAAGAAGAATGAGTGTGTGAGCTGCTATGGGGACTCTATGAGATGAAGCAGGCTGGGAGGATCTGGAACAAAGCATGGATGGTAGCATGGGGTTTCACCAGATTGGCATGCAAGTCATGCATTCATTACAGGAAGATGGTATTTGGAATGGTCATTGCCACAGTCCACACTGACAATTTTCTATCTATAGCCAGTTTGAAGGATGAGAATGATCACTTCAAGGCCCAGATGCATGGGACCTGGACCATATCCAATCTGGGCACTCCCCATTACATCTTAGGTGTGTCTGTTGAGTGGGATCAAGTAAAACAAACAGTTGCACTATTTCAGACAAGCTTCATTGACTGCATTATCCTACAATTCAGACACAAGGAAGCCCACCCCATCTCCCTCTCTATGGAACTGGGCCTGAAGCTCAGACAACCAAACAGGGACATCCAGACACAGGAGAAGTGTGCCATTGTGAAACTACCCTACAGATCACTAGTTGGCTGCCTCCTTTACATTGCCATTGCCACTTACCCTGATATCACATGCACCATCCAACAGCTATCCCAATTCCTCAATAGCTACAATCAAACTCATTGAAATGCTGGCATCCACCTCCTGCAGTACTTAAAAGGCACACAAGACTTGAAACTACATCTCAGTGGCCTGTCAGTAGTACAATGAGGATTCACTAATGCTGACTGGGCAAGTTGTCCAGACACAAGGTGAAGTACTGGCAGCTATACATGGTCACTTAGAATGGGTGTCATATTCTGGACAATTTGCAAGCAGAAAACCATAGCCACCTCATCTTGTGAAGCAGAATACATGGCTGCATATAAGTCTATGCAGGAATGTATCTGGCTCAGGATGCTGCTCAAAGGGATCAGCTGGGACCTCACTTCTACAGTGACCACTCTCTTCTGTAATAACAAGTCAGCTATCACCCTATTCAAGGACCCCACAGCTCATATGCAAGTGAAACACTTTGACATCAAATACCATTTTACTTGTGAGCATGCACAGATGGGTGAAATTGTCATCAAATATGTAAATACCAAGGACAATGTGGCCAATATTTTTACAAAAGCCCTACCCTAACTGTTATTCCTACATCTACAACAGATACTAGGTGTTGCCTAACCACAATTCCACATGAGGAGTGACTCAGTTCATGGCAAGGAGGAGTGTTGGAATCCAATGTGATGATGTGACAAGGCAAAAAGGGATGTCATAAACCAATGTCAGGGCCACAGTGGCCACAGGCCATGCTTTATCTACACTTACTATATATACAAGGACTGTATATAGAGTACCCTCAGTTATATTACATATTCTGAGGGTATGACACTTATATTTCATATATATGGACATCCACTAATGTACTGTACCTAGATTTAGACTTACATGTCTATTCATAGGTACAGACAATACAGTTACATTACATGTTCTGAGGATTTAGACTTACATGTCTATTCATAGGTGTCTGTCACACCAGTATACTTGCTGCTGCCTGTCTGGATTCCAACAGCATATCTTCTTCCCCCCTCATAAAGGGAAGTCTCTGCATTCAGGCACATGAAACTGAGGGCTCAGAGCTTCTTGTCCAACATCAAGTTCCAGGTTCTCCCTGCTTGCTTGAGTCCATAGAGTGATTGTTTGAGATTCTAGCAACATCCTTCCAGCATGAGGACACCTTCCAGAGGTGTCATGTACAACTCCTCCTCTAACTCGCTATTCAGGCAAGCAGTGGACATGTCCATTTGGTTGAGTTTGAGGTTGTACTTTGTAGCTAGTGTGAGGATGATCCTGATGGATTCCAGATTTGCCATAGGTGCCCAAACCTCTTTGTAGTTGATTCCTTCATTCTGAGTGAAGCTGTGGGCAACTATACAAACTTTGTAACACTTGATATTGCCACTCTCACCATACTTCATGCAAAAGACCAATTTTGATGTAATGGGTTTCACTTCTTTTGGCACAGGTACAATTTTGAATACAGTGATATTGATTAGGTTTTGTAGCTCCTCTTGTAGCATGGTGGTCCATTTTTCTTTGTCTGTGCCTGAGAAGGCCTCAGTGGCATTGCATGGCACAGTGTTATTTGGTGATGTGCTTTGGGATATCTCAGTGAAGTAGACATCTTCCTCCAACTCAGGCTCTGGTTTGCTGTATGATTTGCTCATGTCACTCATCTGTGTGTGATTTGCATGAGCTTGTATATCTAGTAATGTTTGATGTGTGGCACTGTTCTGAGAGTCTTTGAGGTTATTCTCCAAGTGCATATGCTTCTCTATTCTTGACTTCTTCTTCTGGCACTCCTCCAAATCAACAGCCCTTTGGTAGTCTGCATTTTTGGTAGTGGCCTTTTGTGTGCATGTGCTCTTCTCTCTTAATGGTGCTCCCACAGGTAATGAGACAGGTAAGTTCTAAACATCTCTCCACCAACAACCACTCTGTGACATAAATGTTGGGCTTCTTCATCTTTCAAAAATGGACTCAGGAATCTATGGAAGGATTTCTTGCTTTTTCCTGCAATTGGTCCTGATCTCTGCTGCAGCAGCTATTACTCTGGATGTTTTCATAGATGACATCAGTCCCTACCCACAGTTCAAGGATGTTATAGCTCAATGAAGTCCTTACTTGAGAGCCATGGACAATTCTTGAAATTAAGAGCATCTCATTTGTGGGCCTGACAACACAGAGAAGGTGCTAATGAAATGACATCAAGGTGAGTATTCAAACTTTGATCCATGCATTACCTACTCTTCCAGCATGTCAATGACCTTGGGCCACACCTGCTCATCTGGCAGGTATGTAAACATATCTTGATGGCATTCCACTCATTTCAACTTTCCTTGAATAAATATATTCACCATAGCACATAATTAGCATCATAATACAGAGGAAATGAGGTTGATTGAAGCATCAGAGATTGTGACAGATTTGCAGATGGTGAATACAGATGGGTAGGAAGTCATTTTGACAAAGGGTGTGTATCAGTAATGGATTCTTTTTAACAACTTCCCTCAAGCTATGAGTCCATATAAATCTTTTATTCTGTACCACTACTGGCTCCCACATGCTCATGCACTCTTGTATGTCAGAGTCTTCCTAGACAGAAATCTAAAAAGTTCTGCCTTGTGACATACCCCAAGTCCTATGCCACTTAAGAAGCATCAACCAGGAGATCTTTGCTAGATTATTGGAATAGTGAATCTGTCCCAAGATTCCCTGTGTGTTGTGTAATTCCCATTGCTGCAGATGTCCATGCTCATGGATTGGAAAGGTGTAGTCAACATATGTTGCTGAAACACAGATTATTAAAAACCCAATGTAAACACTTTGACCTTCTCTGAGGTAATATGTATGTGGGGGTAACAATTGTCACCAAGCCCAATGGTTAGAAATCCTTTTGGCAGAAGAGAAATTTCAGGTTAGCCATGAGTGGGGGTTGTCCCTTGTGGCAAATAATATTCCATTACAACATGCTTTAGTCAATATTGACTTTGGAAAGATAGATGTTGCAGCAATCACCAATCTGTGAGTTGCTGGCATCAAAATAGAAGAGGACCACATGAAAGGGAACATCAGAATTACTGGTAATTTTTGTCAATGTAGGGCTCTACCTTGTCTCCAATATTGATGAAAGTTGTACTGTTTATGTTCAATTTTTGACCACTTGACTGTAAAGAAATGCTTGGCAATGTGAGATACTCCTATCCTGCAAGGCCAAGTGTCAAGAGACAAGCAAGAGTCTAGCAGGTGCTAACATAGGCTAGAGGTGAGCAAGGGTCAAGGCAGAGGCCAAAGGGAGTCAGACATCACTAAGGGAGCTTACAGTCAGTTTGATGGATAGACCTGGGAAACACTGCTATTGTTCAGTCTAAGGATATTCTATCTTGCAGACTGTCCTATATACTGCATTGCTAGGAATGATGACTAACATAACTACTTCATCTGTTGGCAGTATGTATAGAAGCCAGGCTAACAATTAATCTATACTGAGTAAGGTCTGAGCATGTGATTTTAAAGAAGGCAACTAATGGGGACAGAAGGGTGTAGGGCATGACAGGCAGTATGTCAGATGAGCTAGAATGGTGGATCATCCTCAGACTAAGCCTGGAATA
>JAGGAV010016047.1:0-11682 GCA_017657295.1 Termitomyces sp. DKA64
AGATCTACAACATGTCAGAGGTCAAACTCTGGGCTCTCAAGGACTACCTCAATGACATGCTTGGAAAGGGTTTCATCCAACCCTTGATCTCTGCTGCCAGAGCCCCTGTCCTTTTTTCCAAGAAGAAGGATGGTTCCCTCCATCTTTGTATGGATTACTGGGGACTTAATAAAGTTACAAAAAAAAACTGGTACCCTCTCCCCCTGATTGGAGACCTTGTTGACTGCTTCTGCAGTGCCAAGGTTTACACCAAGATGGACCTCCAGTCCAGCTACAACAACATCTGGATTGCTCTGAGACATGAATGGAAGACTGCCTTCCACACCTGCTATGGCCTCTTTGAGTACTTAGTAATGCCCTTTGGAATGACTAACTCCTCCGCCACTTTCCAGTATTTCATAAACAACATCTTCTGCAACATGAATGACATCTTTGTTATTGTGTATCTGGATAACATCCTGATCTACTCAAACTTGCTGGAGGAGCACCTGGAGCATGTCCACCATGTCTTAGAACAACTCCAGGAGTATCACCTTCACACCAAACCCAAGAAATGCTCCTTCCATACAAGGGAAGTCAAATACCTTGGAGTCATTGTCACTCCCAATGGCATACATATGGATCCTGCTAAGGTCAAAGCCATACTCAACTGGCCCCCACTGCAGAATGTCAAGGAGGTACAGTTGTTTCTGGGGTTTGCCAACTTCTATCACCAATTCATCAACAACTACTCTAGAATCACCAAACCCCTCAACCAACTCATGCAGAAGGACACTTCTTGGGATTGGGACAGCAAGTGCCAAAGTGTGTTCCTCCTCCTCAAGAAGGCCTTCACCTCTGCTCTGGTCCTCCACCACTTTGACCCCTCCCTACTGGTTGTACTCAAATGTGATGCCTCTGACTATGCTATCACCAGAATACTCTCCCAGTCTGACTCTGGAGGAAAGGACCTCTGCCCCATCGCCTTCTACACCTGTTCAATGATCCCTGCAGAGCTCAACTACAACATCTATGACAAAGAACTTCTTGTGATTGTCAAAGCCTTCTGTCAATGGCAGGCCTACCTCAAGGGATCCCCACACTAAATTCAAGTCTACTCCAACCACAATAATCTGCAATACTTCATGACCACTAAGCAGCTCAGCTACTACCAAGCTTGATGGTCCAAAACTCTCTCAGAGTATGACTTTACCATCCATTATTGCCCCAGATGACTCAGCACAAAACCTGCTATGCTCACCCAGAGGTCCAATGTGTATCTGAAAAAGTCATTTGAAGCCAAACAAAATGTGTTTAACCATCAAGTGGTAATCCCCCCTGAGCATCTACATGCCATGCTGATTTTGAATGAAGAAGGAATCCTCCACCAAATCAGAAACTCCCCCCCAGACTCCTTCTTTGCCCAGCACAACCCCTGCAACAACCCTGCCAACAAGTCAAACACCAAAAACCCCTTCACACTGTCTCCAGACCACCACCTCCTGCTCCAGAATGGACAAATAAATCTATGCTCTGGACCATAAATCCATTTGCCTTGACATATTCCAGCAACACCATGACCACAAGCTCCAGGGACACCCAGGAATTTGTAAGACCCTTCAGCTCATCTCCCACACTTACTTTTGGCCAGGAATGAAGAAGGATGTCATGTGCTACATAAGGGCCTGCAAACCTTGTCTCTGGGCCAAGGTACCCCACCATTGTCCCCATGGACTATTGAAACCCCTCCTCATCAGCCAGTGCCCCTGGTCCTCAATTTCAATGGATCACATTGTCAAACTTTTTGACTTCAAAGGTTTTGATGCAATCCTTGTTGTTGTCTGCCACCTCACCAAGCAGGCCCTCTTCATCCCCTGCCACACTACCAACAACACTCTGGAGTTTGCCAAACTATTTTTCAAACACATATTCTCCAAGCACAGACTTCTGGATAACATCATCTCCAATTGCAGACCTCTGTTTGTATCCCATTTCTGGCAATCCTTATGCAAGGCACTCAAAATCAAAACCAACCTGTCAACCATATACCACCCAGAGACTGATGGGCAAACTGAATGAGTAAACCAGACCCTGGAACAGTATCTCTGCCTCTACATCAACTACTTACAGAATGACTGGCATGCAGAATTACCCCTGGCCAAGTTTATCTACAACAATACTCCCCACTCCTCTACTGGGGTCTCCCTGTTTTTTGCCAACAAGGGCTACAACCCCCAGCTCTTCCTATCCCTCAAGAACATCCTCTCACATGTTGCCCACAAAGTAGCCAAGGACCTCCAGTCCCTTCACCAGTTCCTCTGGGAGGAGATTGACACTGCCAATTAGGCATACTTCAAGCATGCCAACACTTGATGTGAAACAACCTCTGACTGAACTCCTAGCACCCTTGTCTGGCTCAATTGGTGCAACCTCAAGACTCAGAGGCCCTCAGTGAAGCTCAACTATAAGCGACTTGGCCCCTTCAAGATCCTCCAGAAGATCTTAACTCATGCCTATAAGCTTGACCTGCCCCTGGGACTGAAGGGCCTCCACCCCATCTTCCATGTGCAACTCCTCAAGAAGTATAACCCTGAGCCCTTCCCCAGCCAGCACCTGGGCTGACCCTCACCCATCAAGGTTGAGGACAAGTACTACTATGAGGTCAATGTCATCCTTGACTCTCACCTTGTCCATGATCAGCTTCAGTATCTGGTCTGTTGGAAAGGCTACAGGCCCAAGGACAACACCTAGGAACCCTGGAGGAACCTTTCTGGAGCCCCCACCAAACTTTAGGACTTCCACAGACAACATCCCACTAAGCCCCAGGACCCCCAGAATTAGCAGAAACAGATGGCCTCAGTGGGTGTAACCCCTGCCTCTGGATTTAGCTGGGATTCAACTCCCACCCACACCAATGGCCAGGAATTGTCATTTAAGGTGCCATGAAAACAACACATCACCACAAGGTCCACCAAGAAGGTTGTAATTACATAACTATAAGTATAGGATGGATGATCAAAATAATAACAAAGTATAAAACAGCAAGAAGCTCAAAGAATCTACCCTAGGGTGCCCCTCTCTATCACTACTATTGCCAAGTCCATCTCCATTTGCACCACCATGGTCCCCAAAAGCTCCTTGTGCCATGGCAAGGACTTCCCAATGTCCACTGTAATCTCCCACCATGACTCTGGATCCACTAAGTTCCTCTGCCAATGGCCTGCCAAAAGCCACCCCATCTGCCCAGTACTCTGCTCAAACTCTGGGGGAAAGTCCTCAGGCATCCCTTGCATACCATTCTGGATTGAGGCAAATGCTGTAGAGGCCCTGTCCAGGAGGATTTGGTGTTTGTATACCCAATCTAGAATGGGAACTCAAAGGTCAGTAGGAAGCAGCTGGGATATCCAGAGGATACTCACAAAGGACCCCTCTCCACCCTGTGGCCACTTCATTGGCCAGCCATCCTTTATGCCACCTTCCCTCTTCCTCCAGATCCCCTTGATGCTTCACTAGTGCTGCCTCCTCCAGCCAAGCCACCCCCTGTTCCAAATGCCCCTGGAGTCTCTAAACCTTGATGCTTCTCTCCTCCACCTCCCACAGAGCAGACTTGTGACCCCACCTCACCATGTTCTGATCCCACCATGCCACCACCAACTCCCCCCTCAATCCCCAGAGCTCCTCTCCTTGCACCACCAGGTACCCCTCAAGCTCCAATATCCTCTAGCACAGGGTAGAATCCCCAGACAACCTCACTATGACCCCCATCCCTGGAGAGTAAATGTGTGGTCTGGGGGGACCAGCCATTATGGCCTTGCCTTGGGGCCCCTTACTTGGCCCCACCTCCAGTGGAGGGGATGCCCTATGCTTCCCCTTATTCCTGGAAGATGGGACCCTGTCTCTGTGCGCACCCTGTAGTGGCCCCACCTTCCCTTGGGGTTGCCCCTGCTCTTCCCCATGCTCTTCCATTGAGTGCCCTGGCTGCAATGTGCCACCTGACACCTGGCCCCTCTGCCCCTCCTCCAAGCACTCCAAAACCCAATCTTGCTCCCAACCCTCCTCCATGGCAATACTGACTACCCACCACTCCTGAGAAATAAAACACTTCTCATGCCTCACACAACACAGCAAGCACATGAAGGTGTCCTGACAGGATCCTGCCACTGGCTCCTTGAATCCACATGTCTCTCCATGGCAGGCACAGGTAATGCACTGAGTCACAAATCAGTCAGGAACATGAGGTACAATATAGGCACCAACTTACTGGGGCCTCCACCTGACACCATGCTAGAGTGGGGGGCCCCCAGATCCACCCCACCACCTCTGCAAACCTCTCCACTGAAACCTCCTCTTGCTGAATGCACTGACATGCTGGGCCTCCCATGGCCCCAACCCTGACCTAGGAGAATAACTCAAAAGCTTGAGGGCCAACCAAGTGGACTGCTCCAGGACTCTGGGGAGGGAAGGACCCCCAGATGGCCTGGCCACTGTGAGAGATAGCTCTAGGTGAAAGGTCAAAGGACCTCATCTCTGGGAATGGAACACTTATGATGGCAGTACATGGTGTCCACCTGATGCCAATCTCACTGCCAGTCATACTCAGTGCAGTGCTCTTCATACTCTGCCTATACACTGATGGCATTCTCATTGGAGGGAGGAGGGGTTGAGGAGGACAAGGACAAGCTGGGCATGGAGGGCAAAGTCATGAAGGGCAACAATGGTAGGCTGGACATATTTTGGCCCCCTTTTATTTTTTACTCTGGGGAGCTTCTAGTTGAAGAAGATACTGCACTTTGACTTTGATTCCTATGCCACTGCAGAACATCAGAAGCACCCCTGCACCTCAAGGGGTCTCAATGCTGGAGGGGGGGTGATATCATAAACCATCTCCAAACTCCCACCAGACCCTGGACCTTTCTCCAAACCACCTCAGCAGGCCTGGAACATACTCCCCCTCACCCCCAACATCCACAACATCTTCCCACCCCCTGGCACCCACTCCAGCAACCCCTGAGGCTTCTCTGGAAAACCCCAATGCTTCTCCAACAGTCCCCAAGATCCCCCAGACTCTGGGTAAGTCTATCTACCCTGGCATGCATCATGGTTACATATCAATCCAAAACTGCCACCAACTAGCCAGTCTTGGGACACCCCAAACAACTGCACCCAAGACCCACCCATGTGACCCAACCTCAGACCCATGATCCTGCAGGTATTTAAGCCATGGCATAGGAAGTAGCTAGGTAGTCTTGATATTACCTACATTCTTGTGTTTGTTATGTCTCTTATATTTCTGTCTCTCTGTTCCATCTCATCTCATTGAATCTGATCTCTTTCTCAATTGCATCTGTTTCCATCTTATCAGTCTTGACATTATCAGTTTCCTTTTTCATCTCTTGTCTGTCTCCTAAAGTCTTGTCTCATCTTGTTTCCATCTCTTGCCTCATCTCAACTTCTGGGACCTCCTGTACTCATAGCCTGGACTCACTGAGTTTATCATTAATACTCCAGTGTTCTGTATTGTGTGTGCCTCCCACTTGCCCAATCACTCTGCCCCCCCATAGATCCCACAGGAACACCCTGGACCTCCCCAGACCTCCACTATCTCCTTTCCCTACTCCATTTCACTCTTCCAGAGCTCACTGGAGTTAGGGATCATAGGTTTAGACATCATGTCCACCTAGTAAGGGACTCACCCAGTGTAGCTGAGCCCCCAGGTCAGCAGAACCTGACACCACTCTCCTCTAGGGCCAACTCTGGTGCTGGCTCATCCAGTGATAGATCTCCAGTGGCATCCTTCATGGCCAGCAAGTGCAGGAGGAGCTTCTCCTGCTTGGCCATGGAGAGATAATGTACCTTGAGACCCAATGGGTAGTGTTGCATGAAGTGCCCTAGTTTTCTGCATCTCCAGCACAGTAACAGTGCAGGGCAGTGCTGTCAGGTGGCATCAATGTCCATGGGGATGCCCAGTGGCAAGGGTCACAGTGCAGGGATGGCCAGAGTAGGGGCAGGTGCTGGGAGTATGGGAGTGGGATACTGGAGAGGTGGCAGCAGGAGTGGGGTGGGGAGTCAGGTGCATGCAGTGTAGCTCCCATCAAATCTCCATGAGCTGCCACTGATCCCAGGCCACCTTATACTAGGAGGTGATCTGCTTGTTGTCTCTTTAGTCCAAGCCTGCCTGTCATCCTTGTCCTCCCATTTTCTGGTGACAAGTACTTTCAAGCAAGGGCTATCTTTGAATCATATGTTTGTGGGGTCACATGCTGTGAGTCTGGAGATCAAGGCCATTTACAATGGATTTCCATTTTCAGTACAATCTCTAGAGTTATGGCAATTTCCAGAGTTTGCACCTTTGGGTTAGGGTTGGAAGTTTTCCTGAAGCATCACACCTGGCCAGGGAGCTCCTTAGACTTGTTCTCTTTGGGTCTCCCTCCACCAGGTGAGTAGTTATGTTTATAGACCCTTGTACAGTACTGAATAGACTTTGGATCTCCCTCTGCCAGTTGTGTGATGTAGCCACAGCCTCCAGAGGTTGCCCTTACAGAAAGTTTTGGAGGTTTTCCAAAAGGGAGAATGACCTCCAGAGATCTCTGGGGATCTGGAGGGAGCCCTGGGAGTGTAGGGCAAGCCTTGGGGAAGGAGATTGGGTTGAGGAGAGTTGTTGTAGGTTGGAACAAGAAGTCTGAAAATGGAAGTCCCCTGACAGAGTTCCAGTACAAAAACCATGTTCATTCTTCCCTATTCTTCCTGGACACAGGCAGACACCCTCATATGGAATTTGAACCTCAAGCACATCCCTCCAAGAATGACTCAGTGACCAAATTTGTGAACAAGATGAAGAGGGCCCAGGAGGAAGCAAAGGCAGTACTGACAAAGGCAAAGGATGACATAGCATGGTACTATGACCAGTGGCAGACACCAGCCCTGGTAGACAAAACTTGAGACCATGTGTACCTGGATAGTTTTGACATCAGAACCACAAAGCTATCTTAAAAATTGTCACATTGTCACCTCTGTCCCTTCATGGAGGAGAAACAGGTAGGGCCACTTGCATATTGACTGAAGCTCTCTGTCAGTCTGCATCAGCTGCACCCAGTCTTCAATGTTGTCAAACTGTTCTTAGCTCCAGAAGATCCTATCACTAGCCATTTCCCTTCACCACTGCCACCACTGATTCATATCAACAATGTGGAGGACATTCTGGAATGCAGGGTGTTCTGGGGGAAGTTGCAGTTCAAGGTGAAGTGGAAGAAATATGGCATTGAGGACATCTCTTGGAAACCACAGGCCAATGTATATGCACCAGCTCTGATCTAGTTCTTCTATCACAGGCACCCCAACACAACCAAGACAATCAGAGGCATCTACCCTGTCTCCATGGCTGACCATATGTCAAGATGCTGCATGCTAGAGGGGGGGTGATGTCAGGGGACTGTTTGTTTCCCTTATTCTGGGCCCATTACTCATGCTTGTCCTCCCATCTTCTGGTGACAAGTACTTTCAGCCAAGGACTATCCAACAGTTACATTTTCATGTGGCTGTTCCCTGAGGCCAGAGATCATGGCCATCTACAATGGATTTCTGTTTTTGGATTGGGTTGTGGACTTGGTTATTGTTTCATGTTTTTCCAGAAGCTCTAGAGTAAATTTTCCAAACACTGGCATTGGGAATCCTTAGACTTGTTCTCTTTGGATCTACATCTGCCAGGCAAGTAGCTAGAACTCTAGAGCTTCTTGTAGATGCTGAATAAACTTTGGATCTCCCTCTGCCAGTTGTGTGATTGAGCCACAGCCTCCAGAAGTCACCCTTACAACCTCTTGGCCAGCTCGCTCACCACTGCTTCTGGCCTGATGGTCAGGTTGCAAGTGGAGGCATTGCCTAGATTATCCACAGCTGGATGTCCACTTACAGAGACAGGCACACTATGCAGATACAATAAAAAGTAGAAACAAATAAGTGGTTGATAAATTTGCATATCAAGCACAAAAGCATCAGAATGACAACCTGGGAGAAATGTATAGAGAGATAATGTTCAAACATGGGCATCAATAATGGAGTGTGATTATAAAAAAGATAGATGGATGAGAATATATGCCCCATAAGAGGGGTCCAGAATGCAATGAACTCTAGGTTGCCTATGCCCTTTGGATATGACAGTGACCAGTGACCACAAGATATACTGGGTCAAAATAGAGATATGACAAAAAGCTACTGATTAAGAGTAACACTGCATTGGAGTCAATGATGATATGTAACAGAAGAGGTTAGAGACAAGTCAATAGATGATTGAAATGGTGGTCAAATAGGCAGCATAGACTGGCAGGGCAGATAAATGATAAGACCCTGTCAGCACTTTACCAGGAGTTTAGAAGCACACAGGAGGTCAGTGGATTTAGTGACAGGATAATCAGATAATCTAAGAAGAATAATATGTGGTTGTGAGGTGACTGCAGACAAGGCAGAATGCAATATGAATTGATATATGGATATTGTTGAGCATTGGGAGAGGTGTTTAGGAATTGAGAAATAGGTGCTTGTATGTCAATCAATGCTGTGGAGGATAAATGTAGTGGAAAAAGAGGTGTTTAAGCATGAATACATGGATGTTGTTGAGGATAAATGTAGTGGAAGAGGTGTTCAAAGAAATCGAGGTAGCATGCCATATAACAGCTCTTACATGATGAACCTTGAGCCATTATCATGTATTTTTTCTAACTAACTTAATTAGCTAGATTAAGCCAAGATTCGGTGGGTGCATAGGTTTTTGGGGACAGAAATCTATCAATACTGAATAACCACATTTTCCAGTGTGTAATGAAGCCTGAGCACAGGTTTGAGAGCAAGTCGACGAAGCACAGGCACATTCATATGTTCTGGTAGAGATATGGAACCAGAAAGAAAGAGGATTATATGAGGCTTGGAGTGCACCAGGCTGAAGTCCGTAGGTCTCCGAGTATCTGTGATGTTGAAACAAATGACTAACTCTATAGATGATGGATAAAAGCTTACTACAGGATCAATACAACAGCTTGTTAAATCATGAGCTAAGTGTGCAGGACAGTTGGTTGTCAGGTAATCATGGTGTTGAAACCATTGTAATTCCCTGAACTGGGTATCTGAGAGTCAGCACATTTGGACAGCCGCAGAAGCGATTGTTCAAGCATGGCCGAGAGCACATCATCATTGATTTGAATATTCCCTTTCAATTAATGGATCGTCAATCAGTATCAGGACACTTTCTGAAGATACTAACCGAGGAAGCAGAACAACTCTCCTACTCTGATGAATATCCAATCCATCTTCTATGAAGTACCTCCCAGACTCGAAGCTCCAGGAATCACTTCCCCCGACCCAGTAAGCTATACCATCCAAGTAGTGTTTCACTTGACCATCCAATTCTTTGCCGAAAGATGGAACATTGCATAGGTCGTTCAAGAAATTGTGCGTAAGCTTTGAGCAGTAGTCACCGACCCACTTCATCGCTTCATTCAATCCAATCTTCTCATGATACATCAAGAGGGTGACAATATTGTGGTGAATATCGCCACGAGCTTGCTCAACGTTATAGGAATACATGTCCTAGTCAAATACCAGAGTCAAAACGACTGTGTAGACGGTCGAGGGAAAACAAAGATTACATTGATGAGCGTGCACAAGTCACCGCAGGCATCAGTAAGTCTTTGAATAACAGGATCCTCAAAGACCTCATCCGGAAGATTAAGACCGAATTCAATAGGCACGAACGTTGCCTTGATCCCGGCTGTTGAACGACGGAAAAGAATGTGATCATCAATGTTCCTGGTAAAGTTCTGAGCACGGTCTTGAGCTTCTTGAGTAACAGAGTTGGTGTATATCTCGAACGCTTCGACGAACCGCCGGCGTGCACCTTCGGATGCGCACTTCGATGACAACTGCCAAAATCTAGACAAGGGCACACAACTTTCAATGGTGAATCCTCGAATAGCATCAAACCTACTGGCGGGCGATTTCTGCAACAACGCACTCCCCAGCTGGCATGACTTCATCAGGATTCCGTAAGGCCTCCATGACTGCTCTCGCCAGCTGCTGGGCTTCGTGAGGTGTTGCAGCATCAGTGTATTCGTCATATATTAGAAACAAACCCATAAGATCACAACCCGCGCGAAAGACATCTGCGTGCCGCAGACATATAATTGAGGATGATGGGCTAGCAGAGAATGGGCATACCTTTGTTTTCCAATGGATATGTGAGAGCAGCAAGCAACTCTGGATGGTCATGCCAAACAATCTGAACCATTCTCTCCACAAGGCAGAGTATGAGACTCACCGACTTTGCCAAGTTCAAGTGCTCGTTGCACACGGGGCATAAGTGTCATAAAATTTTGGAACCACGCCAATGATTCTCCTTTGGCGTGAAGGTAGTGTGGATTAATAGCGTGCTTCCATGGCCATTCCTTGAGAGGATCAGGGAGAACAAAGAGGGATTCTGAGGGGACACTAGTCATTTTTCTGTAAATATTTCTGTTGAAGCCTTGAATTTAAAGAACTTACCTTGCAAGTTGCTGGGACATTGAATGAAGGCTTAGTGGGGAACGGAGGGTATATTAGCTTCAGACACTGAAGAGCGTGGAAATTTGAAATCGGGTAATCTTGGGCAGTATGAAAATTACAGAATCTGTCTGGACCTGTCCGAATACCAATGAAACTGTCCATTACTACACCTGTACAGGACTGAAACAGTCCAAGGCATAATCGGGACCCAGTTAAACCTGGATCCGAGGTCAGTGGGGGATCTCTGGCTTGTTTGGGATCAAAATGACAGCTTGGTATCCAATCCTTTGAACTACCTGTCAATCACGGCCTCGCGCATCGCTGTGCAAACTCCATATGTAAACCAAACCTCTCAAATAGTCTTCCTGTCACCACAAGCCGGTCCGCCTACTCTAAATTCAGACCGTTACAGTAGATAGGCCGACATTAATCACTTTGCATGCTGGCAGCTGCACTGTCTCTTGAAGCTTTTCGATGCCGTCATCATGACTAGGTCTTGCAACGGTACAACCTGCAAAGGCACTACGGTGCCTTCGAGCAGATATCATAACTGCAAGCCCCAGGTCAAGAAACAGGACACATGGTATGTAATGCATGGTATGTAACAAGCCACGCATGGTATGTAACAACCACGCATGTAACGCATGGTATGTAACGCATGGTATGTAATGCATGGTATGTAACGTATGGTATGCAGTACATGATATGTAATGCATAGTATGTAATGAGATCTATAATAGATCGACTTAAAATTTTTTGATATGTGAATGAATGCATAAATGAATTTTATTTATACTACCAGCAAGCCACAATGCTGGGCTAAGAGGCAGGGGTAAAGTAGTGGCCTTACTCTACTCCAGTACTGTCGTTATGCATACATAGAGCCAATGTTGGCAGTGTTTGTTCCTTGTAGTGTTGGGTATTGGAAGTTTCCTCCCAGAGTTTCAGTGGCATGGGTATCAGGCGAGGTTACGTCATGAAGTACTTGTCAGGGGTGTCCGACACCAACTCTCCTCGCCTGGTTCTTGTAGACGATGTATAAGTACGAGTCCTCAGTCTATGTGATAGAACTCAGATTATATTGACCTGTAGACGATGTATAAGTACGAGTCTACAGGGTAAATAAGCACTAGTGCGTAAGTATAGGTAAATAGAATACGCACCCTCAGTCTATGC
>JAGGAV010016048.1:0-11669 GCA_017657295.1 Termitomyces sp. DKA64
ACATCCTCATTTACACTAAAACATTAGAGGAGCACTGCCAGGTCATGCACATTGTCTTTGAATGCCTCTGCCTTCACCAACTCTACCTCAATTCAGAGAAGTGTGAGTTTGAGCAAACCTAGATTGAGTATCTTGGGTTGATCATCTCACATGGAGCCATGGAGATGGATCCGGTGAAGGTGACAGGTGTTGTGGAGTGGCCAGAGCCCAAGAACAAGAAGGAAGTGCAGACCTTCATAGCATTCACTAACTTCTACCAGAGGTTCATCCAGAATTTCTCCCATCATGCCTGACCACTGTTTAACCTCACTGCTAAGAATGCTGCCTGGAGATGGCAGTTCCTGGAGCAGATGGCTTTTGACAATCTCAAGCATGCCATTACCTCTGTACCTGTCCTCCTTTTGCTGGATGATGATTCCCCCATCTAGGTGGAAGCCAACAGCTCCAACCTCACCACTGGAGCTGTTCTGTCACAACAATCCTGGGAGGATGGAAAGTGGCATTCAGTAGCCTTCTACTCAAAAAGTCTGAATGTGGTCAAATGCAACTACAAAATCTATGACAAGGAGATGCTGGCCATCATCTGATCCTTTGAGAAATGGTGGCATTTCCTGGAGGGCACATGGCACAAGTTCAAAGTATGGACAGATCACAAAAACCTTGAGTATTTCTGGACAGCCAAGAAGCTCAATTGCTGACAGGCCTGGTGGTCCCTCTACTTAGCCAACTTCAACTTGCTGCACCACAAGCCAGGCTGGAGCATGGGGAAGCTAGACATCCTGTCCCAGAGAGCAGACCATGGCACCAGGGGAGATGACAACAGTAACATCATGCTCCTCTGGCCCAAGTTGTTTGTGATCCAAGCCATGGAAGGCCTAGCCATCAAGGGGGTGGAGGTGGAGATCCTTTGGGACATCCAGTGGGGCAATCAGGATGGTCTGCAGGAGGAACTCATCACTCAGGTGGCCAGGGCACTCAAGTCTGGATGCACCACCAGTGTCAAGTCAGTCCATGCAGACAAATGGGCCCTCCATGATGGACTCCTGACCTTCTGGGATTGTATCTATGTGCCCAACAACCTGGAGCTCCACCAGAGGATCATAGAGAAACATCACAATTCCCAAATTGCAGGATACCCCAGCCAGTGGAAAATGCTAGAGCTGGTGTCCTAGAACTATTGGTGGCCCCAGATGTCCTGGTATATTGGATCCTATACTAGTAAATGCAATCTCTGTCTCCAGACCAAGCCCCAACACTGGCTTCCCTCTGGCCAGCTGCACCCCCTGCCTATTTCTGTGGAGCAATGGAGCATCCCCTCAGTAGACTTCATTGTAGAACTCCCCAACACCCACAGTTGTGATGCCATCATGGTAGTGGTGGACCTCTGGCAAGCAAGCACATTTCATCCCTACTCACACCACTTGCTCCACCATGGGTGCCACTAACCTGTACTGGAGGAATGTCTGGAAGTTGCATGGCCTCTCTGATACCTATGTATCCAACCAGGGTCCACAATTCATGGTGGACTTCACTCAGGAGCTCTAATGACTACTGAATGTGAAGCTCCACACCACTGCCTATCACCTGCAGTCCAATGGCCAGACCAAATGCATGAACCAGGAGCTCAAACAATACCTCTGTCTTTTCTGCAATGAGTGCCAGGATGACTGGGACAAATTCCTCCCCAATGCTGAGTTCCAGTACAACAACCACATTCACATGGCCACCCAGTTTTCACCCTTCTTCCTGGACACTGGATGCCACCTGCACATGGGCTTTGAACCCCAGGCCTGACTTTTGGAGAATGAGACTGTGAATGAGTTCATGGACTGGATGAAGATTGTGCAGGAGGAAGCCTGAGCAATGCTGGCAAAGGCGAAGGATGACATGGCACAGTACTATGACTGCAGAAGGACCCCAGCACTCCAGTACAAGCCCAGAAATTGAGTCTACCTAGATGCCTCTGATATCATGACTACCTGGCCATCAAAGAAGCTCTTGCACTGACAATTAGGACCCTTCATAATAGAACAGCAGGTAGGGCCCCTAGCTTATTGACTCTGGCTCCCTGCAGGGATGCACCAGCTCCATATGGTCTTCAGCATAGTCAAATTGACTCTGGCCCCAGCAGACCCTATTCCAGGACAATGCCTGGCACCTCTGCCTCCTCTGGTGGTGGTCAACAATAGTGAGGAGTATGAGGTGGAAGAGATCCTGGACAGCTGTCTATTCTGGCAGGGACTACAGTACAAGGTGAAGTTAAAAGGCTACAGAATCAAGGACATTTCCTGGGAATCCTGGGAGAATGTGCATGCACCCAGACTGGTCAGGGAGTTCCACCAATGACATTTGGACATGCCACAAGCTGTCAGAGGAATATATCCCCTTCCCCTGGTGGACCAGGCAATCTGGAACTTTTTCTACCCCACACATTGAGGTGCCACACACTAGAGAGGGGGTGATGTCAGGGGACTACCCTTTTCTGACCTCTGCCCCCTGTCTGACACTGACTCTCCTTGCCCAGTTCTGCTTTCCCAAGGCTTGTTTGACAGCTCTGGGGCATTCTATGGGTCCTCAGAGATCTTTGGAGACCCTCAGAACTTTCTGTGATTCATTGTTGTGCACTTCAGCTAACTCTGGTCACCTACACAGTCATTCCCATGCCTCCACTGCCCCCTGATGCACTGCACCAAGCAGCAGGGATCCTTAGGCTTGTTCTCTTTGGATTCCCCTCTGCTAGGTGATTAGTTACTATTTGTATTGTTGGTTACTGTTTTTAATATACTCTGGATTTCCCTCTGCTAGCTGCATGATTTAGCCATTGCTCTCAGAGGTTGCCCTTACATTGTCTGCTACCTCCTGCTCCTTTGTCTGGGCTACTGGAGTATCCTGGACTTCTCTGGACCACCTTTCCCTCTTTTGCCCACCTAGTTTCACTCTTCCAAAGCTCACTGGAGCCTCAGATTGTGAGTGTAGATGTTGTGTCTGCCTAGTAAGGGACTTGCCCAGTGCAGCTAAGCCTCCATGGTCAGCAGAACCTGACAGAGCTCCTCCTGCTTGATCATGGAGAAATAGCATACCTCAAGACCCATCAGGCAGTGTCATATAAAGTGCTCCAGTTTCCCACATCTCTGGCACAGTAATGGTGCAGGGCAATGCTGTTGGGCAGCATTGATGTCCATGGAGATGCCTGGAGGCAAGGGTTGTGGTGCAGAGATGACCAGAGCAAGGACAGGTGCTGGACATATTGAAGCAGGGTACTGGAGAGCAGCAGCAGGAGCAGGGCAGTGTAACTGGATCATTACATTATAATGACCTTGCTTGTATTTATCACATAAGCAACACTAGCTACATCAATATTGTATTACATAAGACAACATCTTGTATTCACAACATATCTAGTCTAATCTGATATTTCAGTCTGATTCAGCTACTGTGTGATATACACAAGATTGTTCTACCTGTAGCCAATGGCTACATTTTTTTGAATCTCCTGCTATTCAGCTATAGACTCTGGGCTCTTGTTACCACTTTGGGCAACTCATCATTGCAATCAAACTTCTTGAATTTTCCTGGTGCCACATCAAGAAAATAAACATGTCTCATGACTGGTACAGGCAACCCCACACATCAGGGAGATGATGCAGGTGTTTCACCTGCAACACAAGCTGGAGAGACACCAAAAGTGTCAGTTTACAAACCCCTGCCTAAGCAGGATGACTTGGACCCTTGCAATGTCAGTGTGAGCTTTGGAATGCCTGGAAGATTATCTGTATCATGGATGAATTTAATCTTGAATCTTGGCATTTGGCCAGAAGAGAGAACATTTGCCTCAGGAGTGCTGTCATCATTCATCTCTCCAGAACTACCTGATCATAGTGGATGTTGGCAAAGGAGTTTGGACAGTATTCCCCAAGTTGGGGAAATGGCACAGGGCAGCATGTACATGCACAGTATGCCCTTTAGGCCACCCCAGGCAGCACCTCCATGTACAGAGGTGGTAGGCAAGGACATGTTGTCAATGCATACAATGCAATACCAAATGATTAATCCCAATTGGTTGGGAAGGGACAACAACACTACTACTGAGGTAGAACAGGTGCCATCCATGCCTCCTGCTAGGAGCAATCTGGAGGAAAGTGGCCAGAGGCCACTGATGAGGCACAAGAGCCTGCCAGAGGTGCTGGTTGAGGAACCAGACTAGGAGTCCTCCAACAAGGAGGAAGATGGATGGTTGAGGTTGACCTTATCAGTTCAGCTTGGGCTGGTATTGGACCATTTTCCAACAGTTTCTAAAGAGTCAATGCAGAAGCATCTACAGCTTTATGTGATGAAGCATTTGCAATTACTGGCTGATAGAGGCCAGAATGTACCTAGGGCTGATTCAACTGAATATATTGAAATCTTTACTTGTATTTTTGAGCTTGAGCTTAATGAGTATATAAAGTGCAAGTCAGCTTGAGGAACAGCAACATCAACAGCCACACTGGCTGAATCTGTGGATTATGATGCTATATGGCATCAATGAGTACCAGGCATCATGGAAGTGATGGATATGCTGAATGCTCTGCAACAAGCAAATGAGTCCCAACAGGACTTTGAAAGGTGGCAGAATGCTGCATGCCAACAAGCAACTGCTAGTGGAGTGCATTTTCAGGTACTGTCCAAAGTCAACACAGCTACATCCAAGGTTGTGGATGAAGAGGAGGTAGAAGAACCTCAGCAGCCCAGGATGCTGCAGCATCATGTCACAATCAAGGAGGAAGTACACAAACAACATGTACCAGATGAGACAGCCACTTTGCAGCCAGCTGCAAGGTGTGTCCCAATAGTGGATAATTGGAATGATTGCATTAACTATCAATGCATCCACAACCATGACATGTGGACCCAGGGGGAGTCATTGATAGACAACTAGGGTGTAGTGTTTGAAGGGTGTGGAGGAGTTGTGCCAGTCAACAATATGAGGCAACAGTTTGTTGCAAGAACTGAGAGAGATGATCATTCAAACAATTGTGGTCAGGATCATAACAATAATGACTGGGATGATAGAGGTTGTAGTCACTATGATGGAGATTGTGGGGAGGATTGTCAACTGCCTGGTCATCAACCAGAAGGACCAATGCTGAGGGAGCCAATAGGACCACATTTTGAATGCAGGACAGAGGAGTCTCCACACTCCATTGCCAGGGCATGGTCATTGCCCTCACCTCATGATTTGTGTGTAAGTATGCCAGGAATGAATGAGGTGGTCAAATTGCATATGGATCACATGCATGACTGCCTTAATTGTCTGGTAGATGACTCCTTAGGAGTCAGGTTCAAGTTTCCTGACAGGGTCAAGCCTCATCAAGCTGAGGGAAAGCATATCAGAGCATATACTGGAGGACACAAGTTCTTCCAGTTGGAAAACTGGGCTATGCTATCATCTGGCAGCATGCTGCTATGGGGGTGACAACATGGACCAGGAGCACATTTTTGTGCTCCATGGGTTCATTGATGGAGAAGCATGGAACTGGTTCTGCTGCCATGTCTTGCATACAAACAGGGATAAGCATGACTGGACCTTCAAGGAGGTCCTCATAGGACTGTATAACCACTTTGTGAATGTGGCAACTATGCAGGAGGCTTGTGAGGCCTTTCAAACAGCAGTATATGATGCTCAAACAGGTGTCCAGACCTTTTATGATGACCTGGTGGGTCATGCACAAAACATGGCTATATACCTAGATGAGTTTACCATCTGGGAGACCTTCCTGGATGGAATTCCAGCTGAGATGCATTGCGCACTGATATGCAATGATAATTTGTCACCCAAGGTCAATACAGTGACTGAATTCTTGGCATATGCAATACACTATGAGCAGTCAGCTCATATGGCAACTCATTATGAACAGCACAGTTCTTGCCACATGCAAGAACATTGTCAACCTGTAAAGGTTGGAACATTTCTGACAAAAATATCTGACATGGAACAAAACTGCAACCCACAGTTTGTAGTCCAGCATAGGCTATCTGCAGGCCAAAGGCCTGGACAAGGACTGGCAGGTAATGTACCAGTGGTCAAGGAGAGTCAGTATATGTCTGGTGCAGGCCAACCTGGACCAAAGGGAGTGCAGGCCCTGCCCAGAGTAAGCCCACCTAAAGTCACCTTTGGTGGTGGCAATGCAGGATACAAGCCAAGTGGTGGCACATCACAGTGCTACAATTGTGGCTGGACTGGCCATTATGCAAATGATTGCAAGGTGCCACAAGTTCAGGTGTGAGCTGCACATATGGCAGCAGTGGGTAGTGATGCAGAAAGCATCACTGAGAAGAACCATGAGGAACTCATAGACAACAAGGAAGCTCCACCAGAGATGGAGGAACCAGAGGGTGAGGATGATGGCAAAAGCATCCAGATTGATGGAGATGAATATGTCACAGTGGACATATACAATAACAATTACTATGCTTGTGATGATGAGGAAGAGCATATGTTTGCTCTGACCAAGCATCAAGGGGAGAGATGCATCTGTATGCAATGTGTAACACTGCAGAAGGCAGCTGACAAGCTGCAACAACCTTACTATACTCCTCAAGAGAAGGAGTGCCTAGTGACTGATGTTGAGGTCAACAGGCATCCAGCATGGATGCTGTGGGACTCTGGGAGTACTACTATGGGCATTATGCCCCAGTTTGTGCATGTGAATGCTATACACATTCATGAGCTGACAGAGCCAGTGATGCTCCAGCTTGGCACTGTGAGGAGTTGTGCTGTCATACAGTTTGGCATGGAAGTGAGAGTGAAGACATCAGTGATGACAGAATATGTGGATATAGCAAACTTTGATCACTATGACATGATTATTGGGATGCTGTTCATGCATAAGAATGAAGTCACTCTCAACTTTGTTAACAACAAGGTTATTGTCAATGGAATACTGCTGGGAGCTGAGAGAGTGGTCCTGGCAGACATAGATGGCCATCTACAATGGTATTGAGCCATGGAAAAGCATCACAAGGATTGTGACTGGCTAAAAGGTTGCAAGAATGCAATAGTGGAGGATGTTGACAAGAAGCTGGCTCCAATGGCCAGCCTACTGGCAGATGCACTGGTGATAATAATGTCTGAGGAAGAGTTCCAAGGAACTCTGGAAAGGGGGGATGGGCTAGATAGGCCAATAACAGCATGGAGAAAAGCCATGAGGAAGCCTAACAAAACTTGTGCAGAACAAGTAAAGATAGGAGCATGGGAGTGTCAACTGACAAGCTCCAGAGTGAAGGTGGAAGACCTTGTAACTGATGAGGTCAAAGAGCATTGACAAAGTGCCATGAGTGTGGCAGAAATGACTGACAGTGTGAGATCCTTTGGGATTAACCAGTGCCACCACTGGACATGCAGTGGGCCTATAACCCATGCATGCCACCAGAGTGGAATGAGGTTGTAGCCTTGATGGTGGCACAGAGATGGGCTGGGGTGTGGCAATCCATTGGAGAAGTTTATCATCAGCCTTTTGCTGATGAGATTTCAGAACCATTGGATGTAATGTTTGATGGACATTTGCTAAAAGCAAAAAGCATACAGTGGTTAACAAAGTCAACTGTCTCAAAGCCTCCTTTGAGGCTGAGGATGGAAGACACTAGAGAAGCACACTTACATGTGCTCAGAGAACAATTCAAGCCAAAAGCTCAGCTGCACCAAAAGTGCATAGACAAAGGTAAAGCCAAAGCTGATGGCTTAAGGGAAGAGGACATTCTGCAGTTGCACCAGCAATGGCAGCAGGAATTTGCAAACATTGTCAATGGTACAAAACTGGAACTCCTGCCATGGCAGGAGGTAGACCATGAGATTAATCTCATAGATGAGACCAAGCAGTACAAATATCACTTGCCTTGCTGCCCACAAGCACTACAGGAGCAGCTTCATAACAAGACAAATTGCTATATCAATGCCAAGTGGTGGGATTCATGGCTGGTGATGCAAGCTGCACCATTATTGTGCATTCCCAAAAAAGATGGGACACTAAGAACTGCATTGGATGTGCAACAGTGCAATGACAATACCATCAAGGATGTGACACCACTTCCAGACCAGGAAGTGATTTGTGAGGATGTTGCAAAAGCTAAATACAGGTCAAAGATTGATCTGACAGATGCTTATAAACAAGTATGCATATGCATGGAAGACATTCCAAAAACTGTGTTTGCATCGCTGATGGGGACATTTGTCAGTAATATTATGCAAATTGGTGACTGTAATGCGCCAGCAACATTTCAGAGGTTGATGACCTCAATATTCCGAGATGTCATTGGAAAGTTCATGCACATCTATTTAGATGATATTTTCATCTACTCAGACTCCATAGAGGAGCATGAGCAACACTTACAAGTTGTATTTGAATGACTGCATAAAGCAAGCTTGTACTTGAAGTGGAAGAAGTGTGAAATATATGCACAGAGTATTGATTGCTTAAGGCATGTCATAGACACACAGGGTATACACCCAGACTCAGATAAACTCAATCATATTCAAGAGTGGTAAACACCATGTAACTACAATGATATTCAATGATTTGTTGGACTGATCAACTATATTGGTAATTTTTTACCAAATGTAACTGCCTACATGGGCCCTCTCATGGCCATGACCCAGAACAGGTCTCTGTTTCATTGGCAACTACTGCATCAGTGGTGCTTTGAGATGATTAAGCAAATCAGCACAAAGATGCTGATTATTTGCCCAATTGATCTGCATTTTAATGAGCCAATATGGCTCATCTGTGACACATCAAAGATGGGTGTTGGGGCCATGTTTGGCCAAGGAAAGACATGGCAGACCTGCTGACCTGCAGGGTTCATGTTGTGCAAGTTTATGACAGCACAACAGAACTATGCAGTCCACAAGTTAGAGACACTTGCTATCTTAGAAGCCCTCCTCAAATGGGAGGATAAACTAATGGGTTACAAAATCCATATAATTACAGATCACAAAGTGCTTGAGTTCTTCAAAACTCAGGTACATCTGTCCCCTAGGCAGCATTGATGGATTGACTACATGTTGCAATACCAATTTGACATAACATATGTCAAAGGTGAACTTAATCAAGTCACAGATTGCCTCTTGCAATACTTTGAAAGTGACACCCAGGATGACATATCTGACATCCATGAGTTTGTCCAGGCAGACAAGCACATAGATCTGGAGGGCAAAGATTTGCCCTTGCATAGGTTCCATGAAATTGTGGAACATCAAATAGAAATGCAAGCCATGCAGGCTTACAAAGTGCACCACAGTAAGTGGCTCAAGGAGCAACTAGAACTCCGAGACTTGGAGGTGCAGCACATGCTGGATGCACCAATGGGCAGTGCACAGCCAGAGGGAGAATTGCTATCTGGTGATGACAACTCATTGGTGGCTCAAGCCATCGGAAAGAAGAACACCCTGGCCAGTGCCTGGAAACATGATGATGCACATCTATGCACACATCCAACAAGGATACCTGCATGACAAGATGTTTGTCAAAATACTCAACTGACTGAGAGAGCACTCCCAATTTACTATTGAGCAGAAGCTCATTTATACTCAGAATGTATCAGGAGCAAAAGTGCTATGCATTCTGAGAGATTGGTAGCTAATAACAACAATTTTAGAACAAGCCCATACAATTGTAGGGCATTTCAGATATCAGAAGACACTTGACTATGTGCATCAGACCTATTGGTGGCTGCAGATGGCCAAGGAGATCAGCCAGTTCTATATGACATGCAAAACATGTCAATGGTTGCAAACATTGAACCGGAAACTGGCAGGGAAGCTACATTCACTTCTAGTCCCAGTAAAACCATGGGACTTGATAGGCATGGACTTTGTGGGACCATTTCCTGAGTCATGCAGGTTTAACTACCTGTGGGCAGTAATATGTCAAATGACCAGTATGGTCCATCTTATACCAGTTGTTACAATGATGACAGCATCAGAATTATTGTGGATTTATCTCAAAGAGATGGTATAACTGCATGGTTTGCCTAGCTCAAACATGAGTGACCAAGATTCCAAGTTTACTTCCAAATGGTGGAAGGAGCTGCATAAGCTCCTGGGAGCAAGACTGCTCATGTCAACATTGTTTCATCTGCAAATGGATGGCCAGACAGAGCATGCAAACCATAATGTTGCACAGATTTTTTGAGCATTTGTACACCCTGATCAAAGGGATTGGGTTGATTGTATCCCTATGGTTGAGTTTGCAATTAATGCAAGTGTGTCTAAGACTACAGGATACATGCCATTTAAACTCAACAGTGGCTATATGCCATCTATGATCAAAGAACTTTGTAGTGACAAAGTTATTCACAAGGGAATCAAGAATTTTGTGCAAACAGTGCTCACAAACCTCACTAATGCACATGATGCAATTATAGAGGCTTGTGTCTTTCAGATGCAACTGGCAAATGGGCATTGCAGTAGCAAGCCAGACATCATTAAAGGGAGCTTGGTCTACTTGTTGACCAAGAATTTGAATCTGCCTAAAGGCAGAGTGAGCAAACTATGTCCCAAATGGGTGGGACTGTATAGGGTGCTAGAGGCTGAACCAAGTACATCAAATTATGTACTCAAGTTGCCAACAGCACTACAGGCATGACAAATGGTGCCTAAGTTCCATGTGTTGTTATTACAACCCTATGCAGAGAGCAGTGACACACTGTTTCCAAATTGTGAAACACCAGGGTTTTGGCACAGCTGATAACCAGGAATGGTTTGTGGATGACCTCCTGGGTCATTGGTGGAACAAGAAAGGGCACCTCAAATTTGAGGTGTGGTGGAGTCTTGGGGACACCACATGGGAACCCATGGCAAGCTGCAAGGATCTTGTAGCACTAGACAGATACCTCATGTTGCAGGGCATCAAACACCCGCAGCAGTTAGCATGGCATGGTGGTAGCACCTAATAAGGGGGTGGCTGCATCTGGCAGAGTTGCTGGACTTTGTGGATGTTTGGCCACCAGTAGAGTTAGGAGAATTTCAGTCTCCCAGCACTTCATCAGATGACATATCAGTGTCCCCATACATAGTAGAAACAGGGTGGGGCATAACAAATGCATCTGTCATATGTTGTAGCAGAGGTTGATTTGTGTTGTGACATGCAATGCCTGCAGCAGCTGCTGCAGTGTAGCAGATCCTCACAATGTTGCATCAAATATGGAGCCATGGAACAATTACATTGTGTCATTACAGATGTTCCTAGCAGAGTTCATTAACCAGTCTGTTGGCTGCTGCAGAAACATGATGAATCTCATATGACATTATCCCTGAGAAACAGTATCTGTATAGGATGTGGCATTTTACCCACCCTTTCCCCACCCAATGCATCTATGGCTCATGTTCCATCAGTGGATACTTGACCAGATCCAGTAGCAGGTCATTTTTGACCAGCTATTCTTGAAGGCTGTTCCACCCATGTCATCTGAGCTGTAATTAACCTGAATAATTATTTCTTGGAGCTGTTTAATTAATTATTGATTAGAGCTGTTACATGCTGGTTCCACTAGTGATATTCAACTAGATCTGGCAGCAGGTCTCTTTTGGTGGATATTTGACTGGATCTGGCACTGGGTCTCTTTTGACTGGCTATTTTTGAGAGCTGTTCCACCCATGTTGTCTCAGCTGTAATTAACCTGAATAATTATTT
>JAGGAV010016049.1:0-11646 GCA_017657295.1 Termitomyces sp. DKA64
AGGATTTTTAGTCAAGCAGTGGATGAGATGTACACCTCCATTGCCAAGTACTAACCAGTTCATGTGTCTGTCAATAGAAAATGAAATTGCTTCCATTGATATTGACAACCCTAAGACCACAGAACCTTAGTACTCCCCTCCAGATGTACAAACACCAACTCCAGACTCCAAGCCAGGCCCACCAATGCTAGGCAGACCTTGTCTGGGCCACCCTGCATGGGAATGCTGATTGCCCCAGCAGTACATGGTAGCCACAAACCCCTCAGCAAATTCCCTGTGCCTCAACATGGAAATTGAGACTATGGACACCCAGCAGGCCCATGGAGTCACTGCCCTCTTGGATAGTGGTGCCACAGGGTTGTTCCTGGACTCAGAGTTTGTCAAGTGCCACCACCTACCACCCACAGTCTGATGGCCAGACTGAGTGCATGAACCAGGAGCTCAAACAATACCTCTGCCTCTTCTACAACAAGCACCAGGACAACTGAGACAAACTCCTCCCCAACACCAAGTTCCAGTACAACAACCATGTTCATGTGGCCACCCAGTTTTCACCCTTCTTCCTGGACTCTGGATGTCACCCATGCCTGGGCTTCAAACCCCAGGTCCAAGCTTTGGAGAATCAGGCTGTGAATGAGTTTGTGGACCAGATGAAGATTGCACAGGAGGAAGCCCAGGCAGTGCTGGCAAAGGCAAAGGACAACATGGCATAGTACTACAACTGTGGAAGAATACTGGCACCCCAGTACAAGCCCAGAAATTAAGTCTATCTGGATGCCTTCAATATTATGACCACCTGGCTGTTGAAGAAGCTCTCACACTGATAATTAGGACCCTTCATGGTAGAATGGCAGGTAGGGCCCCTAGTTTATCAACTCCAGCTCTCTGCAGGAATGTACCAGCTCCATCTGGTCTTCAACACAGTCAAACTGACTCTAGCCCCAGTGGACCCTATCCCAAGACAACGCCCAGCACCTCCACCTCCTCCAGTGGTGGTCAACAACAGCAAGGAGTATGAGGTGGAAGAGATCCTGGACAGCCATTTATTCTGGCAGGGACTACAGTACAAGGTGAAGTGGAAAGGCTATGGAATCAAGGACATTTCCTGGGAACCCTGGGAGAATGTGCATGTGCCTGAACTGGTCAGAGAGTTCCACTGACAACATCCAGATGCACTGTGAGCCATCAGAAGAATATATCCCCTCCCACTAGCAGACTAGGCAATCTGGAACTTTTTCTACCCTGTGTGTTGAGATGCTGCATGATAGAGGGGGGGTGATGTCAGGGGACTACCTTTTTCCAACCTTTGCCCCTGTCTGACACCAACTCTCCTTGCCCAGTTCTGCTTTCTCAAGGCTCATTTGACAGCTCTGGGGCACTCTACTGGTTCCCAGAGATCTCCAGAGACCCCCAGAACTCTCTGTGCACACTTTGGCTAACTCTGGTCACCTACATAGTTGTTCCCATGCCTCTGCTGCCTGCTGATGTGCTGCACCAAGCAGTGGGGATCCTTAGACTTGTTCTCTTCAGATTCCCCTCTGCTAGGTGATTAGTTTACCATTTGTATTGTTGATTACAATTCTAATATACTTCAGATTCCTCTCTGCTACCTGCATGATTTAGCTGCTGCTCCTGGAGGTTGCCCTTACAGGCATGGAGGTAGGGGGCAGGCACTCTGGTAGTGCCTGAAGGGATTGGGAAATGAGCTTGGTGGTTTGGCAAAGGATGGAGAGTTCAGTCATGTGATGGGTGAGGGAAGATTGGGTCAATTGCACCTGGCTCTCTAGGTGTAACAGGCAAGTCCAGGCCTTGTCTTGAGGGGCTGAGGCCTCTGAATAGTGTCTGGGTTGGTGAGCTGAGACATAGAATTCCACATGTGCTTAAGCCTGGTGGAGAAGCAACAGATAGGGGGCTCAAGGCTCTGTGCAGGCTATGAGGGGCTTCCAGACCAGGATAGGAGACTTGTTCTGCTATAAGGGTAACCTTTGGGAGTGACAGCTAAATCATGCAGCTAGTAGAGGGGAATCTGAAGTACATCAGAAACAGTAACTGATGATACAAATAGTAACTTATCACCTAGCAGAGGGAAATCTGAAGAGAACAAGTCTAAGGATCCCTGCTGCTCAGTGCAGTGCATCAGCTGGCAGTGGAGGTGTGGGAATGACTGTACAGATGACTGGAGCTAATCCTAACCTCAAGAAAGTGCTTGATGAGGGATCACAGAAAGTTCTAGGGGTGACCTGAAGAGGAGGATGACCCCTGGAGATCTCTGGGGATCTGGAAAATGCCCTGAAGGTGTTGAGTGAGCCTTGGGGGAGGGGAGTTGGTTTAGGAGAGTCAGTGTAGGTCAGGTGCAGTGGTCAAAAATGGAAGTCCCCTGACAGAAACATGATCCAAGTATTGGTATGTATTGTAGCAGAAATAAAGTGTGGGCAAAGAGTAAAAAATAGATTACATGTTTCCATTGCATAAGAACAAGAGAGAAGACAGAAAAGGAAAATATATCCAAAAAAGGAAATAGATATAGATGGAGCATACTGGCACAGTCATACTTCAATGGACTTTTGTGACAAGCATCTGAATCTGATCTGAGTATTCAAGGAACAAGATATTAATTCTAATATCATAATCTATGCCAACAGTGAAGATGATGCTGCTGTCAAGGCTATGTTTGTGAGGTAAAATACCACAATGTTGACAATCCTTTTGACAAAAACTTGGAGAGTTTCTTGCAACCAACTCAGCAAGCTTCTAAAATGCTTGGTCAGATCACAGGTTATGCAACTTGTCATCAAGCAATGGAGTTTTGAACTGATGTTTTCTCTGCACTCATATTCTGCACATATATGTGACTTCTTTGCTGGGACAGAAGTGGTGTAGTTGTCACCAAAAAGATTTCATTTGATGATCAGCTCCTCTTCAACTTCTTTCACCAATTTTCCCTTGCAACAGCAGCATAGCACAGATGTGACTGCACCATGACTACTGCTACATTAATGCCTTCCCAACTGAAAGAAGTTTGGGACAAGCTGAAATGTGGTTGGAAGAGCTCTCTACTCAAGATTTCCATTGGCAATGAGCACTACATTGTCCTGAAAGACCAAAAGCTTGGCTCTCCATCTCTGACTGGATGCTTGACACAGTGTTTGAAGGCATTTAGCTTGAAGACAAGTGACCTCATCTTACTCAAAGACACTCAGCACATTGTCTCACCCACTCTTGAGGCTGAACACAAGATCTATGAGAAGTTTCACAAGAAACAAGTACTGAATATCCCAGAAGTCCTTGGTGGTGCTGATATTGGTGAGGAAAATGATGTTCACCACACTACACAAACAAAGCAATGCCTCAAGAAGGTAGGGAAGAATCTCAACCTCACTCTGTGCATGTTTCATCACTACTGCATTGTTCTTGAGTATTTGCCATATTTGCTGGAGGAGTTTGAAACTATGTGAGAGATGGCAGTTGTCTTCCAAGATGCTTCAATAGGTACATGATTGGTCAGAATCATGTGATGTTTTTTTGATTTGTTAAAACATGCTTGCATATATATAGCTCATGGCAAGGCAGCTACAGAGGCAGAAGTTCTTCACCATGATATCAGCAACAGCAATATCATGTTCAAGCACAATGCAGATGGAGTGGTGCAAAGGCTATCTCATCAACTGGGACCTGTCCATAAATCTGACTCTGGCTTCTGATCTGTTCACACAGGCACATCTTGAATGTACAGTATGTAGATATACTTGTTCTCCTTGTGCTGTAATCATTTTCCTGTCAAAAGGTACTTGGCAGTTCCTTGCAATCCAATCAGTAAGGGAAAATGCAACTGGGGAGGCACTAATTCAAGATTGAATTGATGACATTGAATTGTTCCACCATCTGTGGCTTTGGATGGCACTGTGATATACAGCCCATGGAGTGGATTCTAAGAAATTAACTTATGTGTTGCATAAAAACTTTGATCATCTGTATCAGAATTCTAGTACAGGTCAGGCTTACATTGGCACCACAAGACCTGCAAATATGGACTCCAGTCGATTGATCACAGAGGCAGCTTTTTGCAACCCTGGGATTCTGGCTGGTCTACAGCTAATGAGAGATATGTTGAGTCAGCACTATGCTGATCCTCAAAGTGTCTTTGGACGTAGTGGGAAGATGCAGATTAAGTATGAAGCAGCAGAATTTGAAAGGGCAGAAGGGTTGAAGGATCTGGAGGATGTTAACTGGCTGCCAAACCTCTTGAGAGAGGCCCTCAATGATGCAGAGATTGACTGGGAAGCCAACAAAGGCTGTGTAGATCAGAAATTCTCCCAGTTTGCCTGGAAACCCATAAATGCAAAATGGAAAGCAGTTTGCATTCTGAAGGGTCCAGGAAGGTGGCCCACAAGAGTGGCAAGTCAACTCCCCAGGGTAATTGGTCTATTCCCAAATGATCAGGGGGCTTCATTTTGTCTTGGAAGTTGTTGCACCCATACTTCTTATCACATCCAATTTTCATGATGACTTTCTTCTACTTCAAAGAACATGATATAATTGACTATACATACCAAATTCCAACAAATATATTAGATTGCAGATTGAAAGACAAATAATTTTTACAAGACCTTGAAGATAATAAATAGTTCAGGTAGTATGCATGCAGCAATGTATGAAATTCTGATAGTGCATGGAATGTCAACCATTTCTACATCTCTGGTAGGATGTTCAATGTAGTGCTTCCAAGTGTACTGTTTTCCTACTACAATGCCAGACCCCTGCCCCAAACTCAGAACCCCCAGGATGATACTTGTGATGCTTTGGCCTGGGAAGGCAAGCTTGACATTCACAAACTGGAACCCTTCAATGGCTGAGACCCTTGGAAATGGCAGACCTTCCTGACACAATGTCTAACAATGTTTCAAGCTAAGCTTATCACTTTCCAGCTTGAGAGCTCATGAGTGGCCTTTGCTGCCTCCTATCTATAGGGCATTGCCTTTGATCACTACATGGCACTGCTCCAATTTTATCCCAGTAATCTGGTACTCTCTCACTGGCCTGCCTTTATCCAGGAGTTTTCCAGTAAGTTTGGAGTGTTTGACACCATAGCTGATACAGAAGAAAACCTGTAAAACCTCTGGATGCATGTTAACAAATAGTTCATGACCTTCATCATTCAGTTCAAGTGGGAAGCCTACAGTACCAGCTGGAACTACAATGCCCTCTGGTTTGCCCTTTGCCACACCCTCTTGCAATGGATCAAGGACATCCTCCACCTTGCACCCAAACAACCCACATACAACAGCTACAAGGCACTCATCACTCAGATTGACCAACATTATTGGGAAGACTGGAGTGAGAATATGGGCCCATTGAACACCTGGAACACCTCCAGCAACCCAAGATGGCAACCCAGAGCAACCAACAACTGCTAGACTGCCACCCTTGTGATGCCTGCTAACCCTGTGCCCCACACTTTCCTTGGACAAGGCCCAGCCAGTACCAATCACCTTCCCAAACCCTGTCCCCCTGCTCAACTCAATGCTGCCAACTTCTGCAAAACTCCAGGCCCTCTGGATTCCAGCCCTGATGACTCCCTGGACCCAGTTAATATCCCAGACCCCACAGACAATTGAGAGGCCTTGTGCACCAACTGGATCAGGAATAGACCCTGGATCAACATCCTGGCAGAGACACAGGAGCAGCAATTAAAAGAGGGTATATGCATTTTGTGCAGTGAGCAGAGCCATTTCATCAATGATTGCCCTAAATGCTAGGTTATGGGACATGACATCTTGACCATCGACAGGGAAGGCTGCAACTACCAGTCAACTATCAGTTTGTGAAAAACAACCTGGTGGTTTAGATCCTGAAGATGCACTAAATTGCAGATCAGACCTCAACATCTTCTCCATCCTGGCTACTTTCCTTTGTGCTACAGCAATCTCCCTGGACACCCTCTTGGCACACCTCCCCTTGCACTCCTCATACAACCTCCTCCTCCACACCACCCTCCCCTTCTCCCCTGGCTCACTCCCCACTTTGTTTGACAGTGCTGTGGACAACTTCATTGACAAATCCTTGGCAGTGCTTGCTTCACAGCCTTCCTGGCAGCTTCCCTTTCTGATCCTTGAAGCTTTTCAATGGCAGCCCTACTTCTGCTGGCAACATCACCCACTGCCTGGAAACAAAGATCACCTTTGTCAATGGACAACAGCAAGACCTCTGGCTACTGGTCATGAAGTTACACACCTCTGCCCCCCTCATACTTGGATTCCCCTTGCTCCAAATAATTAATCCCTGCATTGACTGGCCAAGTCTCACCCTCTGCCTTGACTGGAGTGGTCCACCCAACCTAGGACCTGTCCCCTTCAATGTCTATTCCCACCCCAATGTCTCAGAAGCTACCACTGAGATTCTCCAAGCCCCCCTGCAGCTCCACTTGAAGTCTGTATGATCATTCATCATCAATGCCCACCTCAGTAACTCCCCCACTGTCCTCCCTGCCCTTTTCAACAGTGGAGCCTCTGGCACCTTTGTCAGTAACCAACTTGAGCTCCCCCACAAATCTCATAACATGCCTTCAGAACTACAGCTGTTTGACAGAAGCCTGGCTGCCACTGGGATCACCAAATTTCACCCCAGCTCCCTCACCTTCAACAACAGCTTGCAGTTTCCAGCCTGCCTCCTTGTCATGCAACTTCTGGAGGCAACCCCAATTGTGCTCAGACTACCCTGGTTATGCAATGTCAACTCTAACATTGACTAGAAGGACCTCACCATGCAGTTCCCTGGCCCTAAAGTATGCCTGGCAGCTGCCATGCCCTTCTGTCCCTATTTCCCCCATGACCCCAATGACTCCAAATCCACTCCTGGCAGCACTGGAGCCACAGGCATTCCCACCCATGCTAAGGACAACCAAGAAGAGGAGGAAGAAACACCTCTGCCCCAAACTCCTTGAGCACACTCCAATGGCTTCCCCTCAACATTCCCCATAACTGGTACAAAGGCTCAAACTACCCCACCTGACATCCTCAGGCAACTCCAAACCCTGCTGCCACCCCCCTGACACCCAGCACCATCAACCTGGATCCCTTGACATCAACATCATTGGCACTGTCCTCTTTGCATGGATCTTACAAGATGGCATCCCCACCTACAAACTTCAGATCACCCCAGCACTTCTGGAAGAACACCTTCATGCCAGCACCACCTCATCTGAAACCCTGAAAACAGAGGAGCAGATCTCATGCAAAGTAGTTTCTCCAGAGTATCATGAATTTGCAAAGGAAGTGCAAAGGAACTCCCTCTACACTGATCATATGATCACAGGATTGACCTCAAAGATGGCACTTCTCCTCCCTTTGGCAAGATCTACAACATGTTGGAAGTCAAACTCTGGGCCCTCAAGCACTATCTTGACAACATGCTTTGGAAAGGCTTCATCCACCTATCAGTCTCCACTGCCAGAGCCCCAGTCCTACTTGCCAAGAAGAAAGATGGTTCCCTCCATCTTTGTGTCAACTACTAGAGACTCAACAAAGTCACCAAGAAGAACCAGTATCCTCTCCCTCTCATTGGTGAACCTTTGTGGACTGTCTCCACAGTGCATATATCTATACCAAGATAGACCTCTGGTCTGGCTACAACAATGTCTGGATTGCTCCAGGACATGAATGGATGACTGCCTTCCACACCTGCTATGGCCTCTTTGAGTATCTAGTGTTGGTATGACCAACTCCCCCACCACCTTCCAGTACTTCATGAACAACATCTTCTATGACATGAACAACATCTTCAATGCCATGAACAACATCTTCATTATTGTGTATCTGGACAACATCTTGATCTATTTGAACTCCCCAGAGGAACACTGGGACCATGTCTAACATGTCCTAGAATAACTCTAGGAGTACCACCTCCATGCCAAGCCCAAGAATTGCTCCTTCCACACCACTGAGGTTGAGTATCTCAGCATTATTGTCACTCCAGATGGTGTAGGTGTGGACCTGGCAAAGGTAGAGACCATTCTTAGCTGGCCCCCACCTCAGAACATAAAGGAGGTACAGTCTTTCTTGGGTTTTGCTAACTTCTATTGCTGGTTCATTGCCAGAGTAATGACTCTGGCATTATGAAGCCTCTCAACTGCCTCACCCAGAAGGACACTCCCTGGGACTTGGACAGCAAATGCCAAAGTGTATTATCCCTACTCAAGCAAGCCTTCACCTCCATCCCTGTGCTCTGTTGTTTTGATGCCACTCTCCCCATTGTGCTCAAATGTGACACCTTCAACTATGTCATTGCTGGAATACTTTCTCAGCTGGGCTTCAACAGCAAGGACCTCCACCCTGTCACCTTTTACACTCACTCAATGATCTCCATAGAGCTCAACTATGACATCTACAACAAGGAGCTCCTTGCCATTGTTAAGCCTTCCAGCAATGGAGGGCCTACCTCAAAGAAACCCACACCACATACAAGTCTACTCCAACCACAACAACCTTCAATATTTCACCACCACCAAACAGCTCAGCCACTGACAAGCCTAATGGTCTGAAACCCTCTCTGGGTATGACTTCACCATCCACTACCACCCCAGTCAACTTGGCATAAAACCTGATGCCCTCACTAGGAGACCCAACATGTATCAAAAGAAGTCATTTGAGGCTGAGCAGAATGCATTCAACCACCAAGTGGTAATCCCCCCTGAGCATTTACATGCCATAGTGATTATGAATGAAGAAGGGATCCTCCACCAAATACAAAATGCACCTCTGGATGCCTTCTTCACCTACCATGATCCCCAGAACACCCCCATCAACACCCCAACCCCCAAGGCACCCTTCACCTTGTCCCTGGACCATCACCTCCTACTCTGGAATGGTTGAATCTATGCCCTGGACCACCAGTCTGTCTGCCTCAACATCATCTGGCAACACCACAACCACAAACTCTGGGAACACCTGGGAATATGTAAGACCCTCCAACTTATCTCCTGGACTTACTTTTGGCCAAGAATGAAAAAAAGGACATCATCCAGTACATACAGGCTTGCAAGTCATGCTTTTGAGCCAAGGTCCCTCTGCCATTGCCCATACAGCCTGCTGAAGCCTCTCCCCATCAGCCACTGCCCCTGGTCCTCAATCTTGATGGACCACATTGTCAAATTCCCAAATCTGAAGGCTTCAATGCCATTCTTGTGGTAGTCTGCTGCCTTACCAAGCAAGCCCTATTCATCCCTGCCACACCACTGACAATGCTCCAGAGTTCACCAAGTTGTTCCTCAAACATGTCTCCTCTAAGCACAGGACTCCTGGATGACATCATCTCCAAGCACAGCCCTCTGTTTGTCTCCCAGTTCTGGCAACTGCTATGCAAGGCTCTCAAATTCAAAACCAACCTCTCCACTGCCTATCACCTGGAGACTGACAGACAAACAGAACAAGTAAACCAGACTTTAGACCAGTACCTCCATCTCTATGTTAATTATTTACATTACAGAACAATTGGCATACAGAACAATTGGCATACAGAACAATTGGCATGCAGAACTGCCCCTCCCCAAGTTTACTTACAATAACACCCTCCACTCTGCCACCAGAGTCTCCCCTTTCTACCACAATAAGGGATACAACCCCTGACTCACCCTTTTGCTCAAGGACATCCCCTCTGTTAGAGTGTCATCATATCATGTTGTGACAATGTGATATGATAAGAGGGTATCATGACATGACACAATGAACAGGGCCATTGGCCACCAAATGCTTTGTCCTACTCACCCACATATATATATTCCATACATACTCTGCAGTACCCTCAGTCCGTTATATGCTCTGAGGGTACATTCACATCTACTATACTTACAGACAGAACACTAAATATGAGTACCTAGGATAATACTTATGCATTATCTATAGGTATTCAATTCAGTCCATTATATGCTCTGAGGGATAATACTTATGCATTATCTATAGGGTTCTAACAGGTTATGGGTCTAAACTGAGCATAATACCCACAGAAAGTATTATTGCTCATCAGAACCCTTGTTCTTCTGCCTACTGCTGCTCACTGCAATTGCCAATCATGTCAGGTCATCCCCATATGGAGTTGCCCTCCAATCTTGTTCTCCACAGCCAAGATCTCTTTCATCATCTGGAAGAGTGCCTCTATTGTTCCTTTTTGACACAGCCAGGAAAACCTGCCCACTCACACAACACTACCATAATCCTAAACTATGCCCACAAACTTGCACAATGCCACAGCACCCTCTATCCATGCCATCTCTGTCTGTGGGGCAGAATGGAAACATGAAAAATTCAATAGAAATGCTCCAATGGCAAACCTCAACTGCTGGACCACAGCCATGAAGATTCATCTGTCTTTACTCAGCCTGAAGCCCTATGTCTTCAAACCACTGGCTTCTCCACTGAGTGCCACCACTGAACCCAACACATACTGGAACTGGGTTTCCAATGACGACCTCACACATGCCATGATTCTCACTGCCTTAGATAAATCAGAGTATGATGGACTCAATGACAAAAAGACAGTGGCAAGCCTATTCAGCTGGGTTAAGGCACAAGCAGAAGGCAAGGGACCAGTCAGGATGGTGGTGCTGATTCAGGAAGTACTGAGTATTCAGTGCTTATCTAGCAAGCCCTTGCCTGAGACTACTAGAAAAATCTGTGATATAGTCAATTGTATATTTTCTATTAAAGCTCTCAATAAAGACTTGTTCAAGTGTGTCATCCTCCTAAACAGCCTCAGCAGCCCTCAGTATGAACCCATCCAAGCCCAAGTTTCCCACAGACTGGACAATGCCACCCAGAGCAATCCATACACATCTGATCACATCAGGAAACTCCTGGAGACCATGCAAAACCTTACCACCCTTAAATCAGCCAACAGCTCTCTCCCTAATGATACTGCTGCCCTTGCTGCATGGATGACAGGACATTTCAAATCCCCAAGGCCCCACCTGCCTGGCCACAACCACCTGGCAGGCACAAAATGCTGCTCAATGTGCCTGACACATGGACATCCCTGCACTGGACACAAAGCTCAATTCTGTGCACACCAAGGGGGAGCAATGCAAAAAGCAGGATTCAATGCTGCTTGCAATGCTGCCAGGGTGGCAGCAGGTGAGAAACTGAAGGGTAGTGGACACACCACAAAACAATACACACAAGTCACTGGACTGGCAGGGAAGATATACCTGATAGAGGAGAGTGAACTGCAGAAGATGCAGATGCTGAGCAGCACAATGTCAAATGTGGCAACAGCAGCAGGTTTTGTGGGCCTGGTCACCAATGATCTGGCCACCAAGATTGCAGACAAAGCCAAATGGGAGGGCTGGATGGCAACAGTCAAGGAGGAGGAGGAGCCTAAAGCTTCCCTTGACTGGCAACAGTACAATAACAATACTACTTTCATGGCCACCACAGAACCCCCCTTCTTCATAAACTCTGGCACAACAGTCCACATCTCTCCATGCAAGTCCAATTTCCACCATCTCCAGTCCATCACTCCAAAAGCTATAAAGGGAGTAGGCAGATCATCCATAGCAGCCCATGGCATTGGAAGCATCAAACTCCAAACTGCAGAAGGAAATGTCCTTGCACTAGAAAAGGCATTATACATCCCCAGCTCCACAGTCTGCCTTATATC
>JAGGAV010016050.1:0-11621 GCA_017657295.1 Termitomyces sp. DKA64
AAGCTGGGATGTTGTGCTGGATGATCCAGTGCAATGCTTCTGCAAAGAGATTAAAAATATAGGGTGCCAAATGTGCACCAAATGCAAGAACCATGTCATGGTAGAATTGTCCCTGCCATTCAAAACCTAGGAGAGGCCAGTCAGACTGTCAAACAGGGATGTGTTGGAATGCAGATTCTAAGTTGAGTTTTAGCATAGTGGAGCCAGGTCCTGAGGCTATGAGGTCACTAATGACACAATCAATCATGTCATACACAATTGTGGCTTTGGAGTCAGCTATCCTGTCATTCACAGAGGGCCACAAGAGGTGGTGTATGCAATGGACTTTCAACAACCATTTGCAGGTGACTGCCCTGATGGGCAATGCTCAAAATTAATGAATGGAGGGGTGAGGAAGGGCTCATGAGTGCACCTGCTGGCCACCTGGGAAGCAATGTTGGCAGAGATCAAGGCAATGGTGGAAGGGTCAGAGAGAGCTGACTTAAGATTAGTGCCATGGTGATGTATCAATCTATCACCCGTAAAGCCAATGTCAGCACCAATACATATTATTTGAATTAAAGTATATACAAGCAAGTGATCTGGGTAATCAGTTAAGTAATGGGACCATGCACACTTGTTGAGGGACAGGTGGATGTGCAGTATGTTTGCAATAGTAGGTAGGACTCTGTTGGCATGAAGGTCCATGTTGGGGCAAGGTGCTGAAATGGGAAGGTCAGGATTGAGAGGGGATAGTGCAAAGAAACTAAAAGACAAGTTGGGGTCACCCAAGGAGTGGCCAGGGCAAGACAAGTAGGCTAGAGAGTGATGACTCACCCAGCCCCTGGCCTGATCTTTGTGCTGATGCTTCCTGTAATTGGCTTTCCTGCACATGATACATGTGTGTGGGCATCCCCATGGGCATGGTCTAATGGCACACTTCCTGTCATTAAACTTCCTGCAGACCTTGACAAGGCTCAACATAGACTTGGCCAAGGGGTTTTTGTGTTTGGATGGGGCTGCTTTACAGTGAGCATAGATGTGCTCTGAGAGAAAGTCATTGTCCTGCCTGCCCCATTGTGAGTAATCTCCTGCCACCATTTCCACCCTCCTGTGGTTGAAGAACACCACATGGTAGTTGAATACAGCTGACCATTCATATTCTGCAACCAGTTTGACTAAGTGGGCTGTATAACGGAAAAATGAGCTCATGGCCACCAAGTTGTTTATGTGAAATGCCAGGATATCAAAGTATGTCTGTAAGGGGATGATCACAGAGAAGGGAGTCTTATACTCCTTGGCAGTTCGGTGGCTCACCTCAAACTGGTTAGTCAAGCTGTTGAAAGTGCATGCTGTCTCCTTACCCCTGTTTGTAGGGTCGAGCTTGTGCAAGTCTGCTGCCTTAAACTCGTGTGCTATGATAACCACTATCACTGCCATGTCAATGTTGGGGAAACAGGTACGGAGGGATAAAGAGGCAGTGGAGTACACACTGGTGATGCCAGGGCCAGGGATCAGTGGCACAAATGATGCCCCGAGCAGCGCAGCCGTTGCGGGGGCTGGAGTGAGTGGTGCTGGAGGGGAGGGATTGGTGGGAATTGCGTTTATCCTGGTCAGAAGGTCCTGCATCATGGTTCCAAGCTCCGCGTGAGACTCGCGAAGCGTGTTGAGTTCCTCTGTAATGGGTACGTCCGAGGAAGGCATGGCTGTGTCTGGGGGGCTTGGAGATGCTCTTAAGAAGCGACCGTCAGGGGCTCTTAGAGACTGAGAGGGCATGCGCGAGTGGGCGAGCGCGAGCAAGTATTAGCTTCCCAGATAAGATAATAAACGCGTGATGTAGTGAGTATCTAACGGGAGCGGCGCTGCGAGCGCAGTGTGAGACGACTACGAGTAAAGTAAGATATAAGCTTACCTGCGAGCGCAGTGTGAGACGACGAGGTCATCTTCATTTTGACCGCAGGTATATAAGTAAAAATAAACAAAGGGTGGCCAGTGGCCGAACAATGAAGATGGTGGCCAGGGCTAAAATGTGATGGTGTGATGAGTGAAAGGGTTGATGGCACTGAGCCCATTAACTCCGGGCAACCCCCACACACACTTGCCCGATCTATCTTAGCATCATCTTTTGGCTGTTCTCATCGATCCCTCAGACTCGATGTCATTGTAACCTTTGTATTGGACGACGTTCCTGCATTCTATTTTGGACGGCGCTGCAGTATCTTGTGCGAGTAGATCACTCCATATCATTATGGGTATCGTTTCCTGGCGTCTGTACAATGAGACTGCCTCTATGATGTACTAGTCTTTGTGCTCTCGAGTCAACCCTGTTCAAATGGTTAGTGTAGCCAATATCGATCCTCTCCAGACACCACAATGGCATGGTCTGTTAGTAAGCGATTGAATGAATATGGCGGTTTCTTCGTCCGGGCTTTCTACTGAGGGTTGATGGCCGGGAGTGACTAGCATGCATGTTGACTGACTACTTACTGTCTTCACTAGGACGCATGTAATTGTATTCAGCATCATAATCCAAGGATCGATTGCTTTTGTCAGTGTTTGCCCCTGCATTCTTGTCATGTCCCAAGCATTGCTCCATAGAATTTACGATTTTTTCCAGATTCATTACGCTTTCTGAGCCGTCCTACTTTCAGACCGCGATCGAAAATTTGAGACAGAACGCGGTCATGTGACACTATTCTAAATACGACGCCATTTCCCGCCGGTCTCATTTGTTCTTTTACGCCCCACCATATCAATCACAAAACCATTGCGATGGAAATGCTTCTTTTCATCTACGCCACTCGCGCCCTTATCGTCAATGCCCTCGGCCACGTCCATCGGCTCTATCAGGCTTCAGATTCTAGCACCGCCGTTGTCGCGCTCACCACTTCAGCCGTAGAGAGCATCACATCAATTGTTGGCCACATGAGCACCACGCTCAACGATCTCCCCCGACGGCTGTCTCTCATCTACACCTGTATCTTCGACGCTCCAAGCCAAGCCCTCCGCCCGCGCCCCCCGGTCATAGACCGCCCCAGACCCCGATCCCCCAATCTTGCGGGCACACACGACCATAGCACGATCATAAGACTGCTCCTCGAGATGCTCGATCGGCAGAACGAACGCGAATATCTCGCCCAGGAACGGCAAGAATGGCGCGACGCACAGCTGGCGGATCAGCTCAAGTTCCAGAGCTGCCTGCTTATGGTCGTCTGTCTTAGTTTCATGATCATCATGGTCGTCTTGTTTGGCCGGTATCTTTGTTGCAGGCCGACGCGGCGACCACACCGCGCGCTGTCGCCGGCCGATTCGCAGTCTTGGTGGCGCCGTGCGAGAAATCAGGACACTTTCAGCGCCGCGGGGATTGGGTCTGGGGTGGTGGGATCAAATGAGCCTGGGGCGGCGGGATCAAATGAGCCTGGGGCGGCGGGATCAAATGGGTCTGGGGCGGTGGGATCGAATTTAAATGGGCCTAGAAATGGCGTTTATATTCCCCCGGCGCGTCGTCGGGCATCGGCCCAGTGAATCATGATACCGTGTAGGCGGTAATGTCCCAGATCGGACATTGTATTTTTTTTTACCCCTTTGACGTGTAAAGTATCCGATTTGTACTCTTATCACTTTCTAACCCCCCACAACTACATGCCTATCTACAACAATTGTATGTTATCATAGTACAAGTATACCATAGTGCAACCGCCAATCGACACACGCGAAATGCTTCGCTTGTTTTCCCCCCGTTTCTAGAGGCATGAGAAGGTTCGGGTGTGTTTGTGATCACTTGGTCGCAACTTTCGATTTCGTGCAGAGTGACCTGACAAGAGTATCCTTACTACGTCCAGCGGAATGGCATGGGGTACATGATGATTTCAAACAACGGACGGAAATAAGTGTATGGAGGGGTACCAACCCCGCTCGGTCACGGTGGAGCCGTTGATCTAGTAGCTGGATATCGAGCAATACAGGGCGTGAGTTGGAATTTCCCTGCAGATACTCCAATATAGTAAGGACGCCGCCGCCACAGCCGGCCGGCGCTGGTAGCGCTGAACCATATATACGTAGATAATCGGTCGGCCGTCTGGGGCACGAAGCAGCCTAAGCACCTCAGCTCAATCGCCGCCATTGGGTCTGGCAAAGTTCGACACGCAGCGCAGGACGGGCAAGGTTCAGACCGGCTTGCGTGACCATGGTTGCGGCCCTCACCGGAGCTTTGCCTCGCGATCTCGTGGAAGAAATACGAGTGTTGTGGGAGAATTATCCGGAGATGAACTTTTGGTGATGTTGCGGGCACCCTGTCAGGTGGGAGGGGGTGTTGGGACTACATATGCAGGAGCGCCACAACAACGGACCCGCACGCCATCTCACGTGACACGTAGATTGATTTTCCCGACTCCCTGAAAGTTCCCCGTATCCTATAGTTCAACCGTCTATTGACTACGTGTCAGTCTGTGCGACTATTGCTAACCTACACCTGGTCGATAGTTTGCTACGACGCCAGTAATATAATAAAGGTACATGCACATGCCGTGGCGAATGGTGATCTCATACTCTACAACTTTTTGTAAACTGCATACACAACGGAAACAAGTACAACGACAATTTTTGTTTTATAAAAAATCTTTTTCGTTGAACCATAACCCAGACCAAAAAGAAAATCTAATCATACAACCTCTCGTTTTCGTTTGGGATCCCAGTCAATCTCTACTGCCCACTCGTCGTCTGCTGCTGTTGAACACCCACAACGGGTACCGGCGGCGCCGCACCCCAGCTAAGCCTCTTATACCCCGCCACAGTCCCGCCACCCGCGCCATGCGAATAAGTCCTCTGTCTCTCCCTACAACATGTCAAAAAATAAACTCCACACACCAAACCCAAGAAAACTCACCCAAGCGTCGGCTCTCCACTCAACCTCGCAAAACTACTCGGAAAGAGCGGGCTTCCATGTACACGCTCAAACGCAGCACCATCAGCAGATGACGCGTGCCCATCACTTGCCTCATGTATGGACATCAACGACCCGGATGACCCCGAACGGCGGAAGACCGGGGGTAGACCGGCGGGCCCGTGGTTTCCTAGCTGGGGGCGGACGAATGTGCCAGACGTAGGACGCGAGCGCGGGGTGGGGTAGTGGTATGGTGGCAGCGGGGAGATGGGCGAGAGGGGTTTATTGGGGAGTGCAGGAGAACGGGCGAGAGATGAGGAGACAGGAAGAGCAGCAGAGGACGGGACGGAGCCTGAGAGGTCGGCGAGTGAGATGGGCGTTGTGGAGATTCGGAGGCCTTGGATTTGGGAGGGCGAGATGAGGTGTGGGTCGGCCGGTTCTTTGCCGAGTGTCTTCTCGGTGGGTGTATCGTCCGTGGCTGGTTCTTCTTCTTCTTCTTCTGCTCCTTCTTGGATATCGTCGAGTCCGAGACCGCCAGCAGCAGTCTCGGAACTAGGGAGAGTTCCGGCGTGAGAAGATGGGGAGAGGAGGGGTTCGATGGAGACAAAGGTGGATGGGCAATGGTCGGTGCTGAAGAAGGGCTCGGTAGACTCGGCAGAAGGATCTGGACGAGAGTGGTCATCTTCTTGCCTTGTGAGGGACAAGGGCAGAGGAGAACCCGGGCCTGAGTGCCTGCGATCGTACACAGGGGAGTCCATGATGGCGTCCCAGTCTTCCCAGTGGCCTCGGGCAGAACGGCCATGATCATCGGATATTTCGTCGGTGTCGATGCTGCAGCTGCTGTGGGAACTAGAGTAGTCAAACTCGGATGGGTCGGGATCGAGATCGAGCTCGGGAGGGACACCCAAAGCACCCTTGACTCTTTCCCAGATGGATTCCGAGTGGGAGATGATGCACCTGCGGACTTGGAGAACCCAGGGGGCATCGGGGGATTGCTGGCGAGAGACGTGGGTGAGATGGTGGAGCAACTGAGGGTAGGACCACAATGACGGATCTGAAGAGGGCTCTGTGATGGGAGCAAGGGTCTTTTCGAGGAGAGAGAAGAGCTTGGCAGAGGGAGGGGAGGAGATGAGGGCAGCTACCTCGGACGGGCGATCAATCAAAGGCAAGAGAATTTGATCTGGAAGCGGGGTGAAGGTGGGCGGAGCAGTGGTCTGGGTGGAGTGTTGGTGAGTGGACGAGCGGGCGAGGTCGACGAGCTGATCGGGGGACAGGTGGAGGCGTGGGCGATGCGGGGAGGACGGGCGGGCGGGAGACGGCGGGCCGAAGGACGTGACGGCAAAGCTGAGGCGGCGGCGGGGATGGGCAGGCTCTGGGTGCGGGGCGAGGCGCACGATGGTGAGCGTGCTGGACGACTGGACGCCGGCGGCGGCGGCGGCGAGCGGGTCTGCAGCGGCCGCTGAGCCACGACGGCTCGACAGTCTGCGCGGCATGTTTGGAATGGAACCCAACTCGTGTCCATTCAAGTAGTCTGTGCGGCACTTGCCGGATGACATCATGTACATCTACGCACTACTCCACTGCAACCTTCCCTCCCCCGTACAGCTGGTTGACTACCGCACTCCGCCGCAGCACTGCAAGCTCCTTGACTGCGTCCCTGTACAGCCCACCCACCCGCACTGGGTCAGATTCCGCCTGGGGAACGATGAGGACAGAAAAAAAAAGACCCAGAGGGCACACCTGGATGGCGCGGAAGGCGTCCTTTGTCCGCCGGAGAAAATATTCGCGGAAATTGTAAGACGCGAAGCTGCGGGATGTGCGCAGCGTGGAAGCATACAGTGCAAGAATGGCACCGCGGGTTGGAGGCGTGGCCATGGTGGAAGAAGCAAAGTGCAGGCGGGAACTGCCGGGGGTGGGCCGGGCCGAGAGCGCCGGGATCCGTCGATCACGATAAGAAACTTGTCACGCAATCACAAACCGTGCTTGCAGCCATGGACCGCCCGCTCGGCCCTCGCCAGCCGCCCGACAAAAGACATGCTGCCTACGAGGACATTTTCGGCCGCCCCGGCGCACACCACCACCGCCACCCGCCCCACCGCGCCCGCTCTGTCCTCACCCACAGCGATCAAGGCACCGACGAAGACAGCGAGCTGCCCTGGGCACGCACCAGTTATGGCGGTATGTTGTTTTTTACTTTTCAAATACAATTCATTACAGTCGTGTCAGCGGTTGCGCCTCCAGTGCCAGTCGTGTATTCACCGCCAGTCGTGTACTCGCCGCCGCCCACCCTGCATTCTCCTTATGACCGCCAACCTCCCTCTGTCCGATCCTCCATCGCCAGCGACCACCCGTCCCGTCGCTCCCTCGAGTCCGTCAACAGAATCACCCCCAACAGAGCTCCCCAGGACAGATCCATGTCCATGTCCTCCGCCACCCTCTCCGCCAACAGAACCCTCACCGACCAACGCCGCCTGTCCCGTGCCCCTCTCCAGCACGAGGGCTGCAGTTCCCCCGTCTCCGTCCGTTCCGTCCGCAAAACACCCATCGTATACCCCGCTCTCCTCTCCCGCGTCGCAGAGGCCTTCCGCGACCGCATCTCTCTGACCGACAAGGTCAAGGACGGCCTCACCTACAAGGACGCCTTTGACGGCCGCGAAGCCGTCGACAAAATCGCCTATATCATCAAGACGACCGACCGCAACCTTGCTCTCCTCCTGGGACGCGCCCTCGACGCCCAAAAGTTTTTCCATGATGTCACCTATGACCATCGCCTGCGAGACAGCGCAACCGAGCTGTATCAGTTCCGGACAAAGTTGCCCAGTCCCTTTGTTAGTGGCGAGCTCCCCAACCTGAATGGCAGTGTCGATTTGTCCGAGTTTCCGTCCCTGCCTGGCGCAGAGTCGTCCGCAGAGGTCATTTTCTCTTTTTTCGCGAATCTCTCCAACTCATTCCCTCCGAATAGGAAAAAGCAGACCCGTCCTCGTCCCTCGTTCCAAATAGGCCCAGAAAGGGCTCTGTCGGTTCAGATGACGTCCCACTCCCATCCGGAGTCTTCACTTTGCTCACTGATTGCTATTCTCCAACCTGTTCGCGAGATCAGTTGTGTTACAGCATTGCATGCCCCAGGCGACTCGAGCAGCAGTCGAGATTGAACATGAAGCCTCAGCCTGGCTTGTCCAAACAGATCAGCAGAGAGAGTTTGGGTGACGTTGCTGCAAGTTTTTTTCTTTGGTCTTTTACAACGTCATTGACTTGTTTCTTCAGGAACCGGGGACACTTTGGATTCACTCCGTCCCTCAAGAAATCGTCAACAGCGTCTCTGATGCTGAAAAGAAACGGCAAGAGGCTATCAACGAAGTCATCTACACCGAGCGTGATTTCGTACGGGACATGGAGTACCTTCGTGATGTGCGCATCCCCAACATTCTCGTGTTACCACTCACTTGTCTCCCAATAGACATGGATAGGCCGCCTTAAAGATTCAGACGTCATACCCGTAGACTGCAGGACGGATTTCCTAACCCAAGTTTTTTGGAACTTGCACGACATTATCGCGGTCAACACGAGACTGCGCGACGCGCTCAACAAGAGACAAAAATCATATGCGGTCGTTGAGCGTATTGGGGACGTGCTTTTAGACGTTGTGCCGCATTTTGGTCCGTTTGTACAGTATGGGTCTCATCAGCTGTATGGCAAGTATGAGTTTGAGAAGGAGAAGAATGCCAATCCTGCTTTTGCTCATTTTGTCGAGGCGCGTTGTTCTCTTTCTTCTTTCTTTCTTTCGCAAATGATGTATTAACTCCAGCCATACAGACGACAGAACGACTTCCTGAATCTCGTAAACTCGAGTTGAATGCCTATCTCACAAAACCGACTACTCGACTCGCGAGGTACCCGCTGTTGCTTGAAGCTGTGCTCAAGCATACCCCGGATGATAGTCCGGACAGGACAGCGCTTCCAAAAGTGATAACTATCATCCGCGATTTCCTGCGCAGAGTGAACGAGGAGAGTGGAAAGACGGAGAACCGCTTCAATCTCATGCAGCTTGAGCAGCAGCTGGTGTTTAGACCTGGAGAACAAGTGGTGAGTAGATCGAATTTTTGATGCCAACTCCCCTCATTAATGGGGCTTTTCAGGATCTACGTCTCAAAGAGGAAGGCCGTCAGTTGATTGGGAAGGATACGTTTAACAAGCGCGATGGCGATATCCAAGTTTACATGTTTGATCATGCTATTCTTTTTACCAAGCCCATGAAAACCAAGCAGCACGAACAGTTTAAGGTTTATCGACGCGTGAGTATATCTCGTTTTCCTCCTTTTCATTGCACATATATACTCGCCCCAGCCTATACCACTGGAGCTCCTCCTCATTGCCGCACCCGAAGACGCCGCACAAACCGTCAACAAGCGAGGCAAGCACACCGTCGTGAGGAAACAATCTCTGAACCGCGTATCGGCCACGGGCGTCCCGCCCATCGTTGTCAAGGCCGAAACAAAAGGCCAGAACTGGATCAACTTTATGCATCTCGGACGCAAGTTTTACAATCTCGTACTGTGGGCGCCGACGCCGGTGCTGCACAAGAAGTGGCTGGATTTGATTGTTAGGCAGCAGACGCTGTTGCGCGATAGGAGTATGATTTTTGATACTGTTTTGTTGAACGAGGGGTTTTTTCATGGACCAAATAGGGTCAATTGCGCGGCGCCGTTTAGTGAGTGGTTGTTGGAGTTTTCGAGAATTGACAATCTGGCGGGTTATTGACTGATGAATAGATGGTGGAAGGAAGATTGTGTATGGGACGAATGATGGTGTTTATATCACTGACCTTCGCGATCCCGGCCGGGAACCGACTAGGGTTCTAGCGTTGTTGGATGTTTCTCAGGTGGACGTTTTGGAGGATTATCAGCTTTTGATTGTCTTGTCTGGTAAGGGGTATATTCTATCGAAAGTTTTTATTTGTCCTCTTCTGATCTCGCGTGTTTGCTGCAAGAGCGACAAGTTATCACGTTCCCTCTTGAGGCTTTGGATCCCAACGACCCCCTCGCTGGTCTGAAACGTGCAAAGCGTATTTCTTCCCATACCTCGTTTTTCAAGGCGGGCTTCTGTCTTGGCAGAGTTCTCGTTTGTATCGTAAAGTCTAGTCAACTTTCAAGCACGTTCAAGACCTTGGAGCCTATCGACCAGAACGTTCGGGGACGCGCGAAACCTACGTTCCGTAAGCTGTTGCAGGGTGGTAATGATACACTCAAGCTGTTCAGAGTATGTTACATTAAATACTTGGGAACCCCATGGCTGACGGTGTTTATTTAGGAGTTTTATATTCCTGTAGAGTCGACATCAATTCATTATCTCAAGACCAAGATGTGTGTTGGTTGTTCCAGAGGCTTTGAGATTGTCGACCTCGAGAGCTTGGATACCCAAGGTTTGCTGGATCCCAATGATGAGAGCCTCGAGTTTGTCCGGAAGCGGGAAAATTTGCGGCCGATGGCAATATACCGGATTCATAATGAGTTTTTGTTGTGTTATGATGGTTCGTTCCGGTTGTTTTGTTACCAATACCAACGGCCATAACGGATAACCCCGTCGTTTCGTATTGTATAGAGTTCGCCTTCTACGTTAACAAGAATGGCCGTCAATCACGGAAAGACTTTATGGTTCATTGGGAGGGTAATCCTACCGGTTTCGGTGAGTTCTCTCGTCGCTTCTTTTATTGTTTGTAAGCAACACGTATTGACACGGTATACATAAAAGCACTTCATGAACCGTATGTTTTGGCATTTGAACCCTCGTTCGTCGAGATCCGGCATATTGAGACTGGATACCTATCTCAAGTCATCCAGGGCGCGAACCTGCGCTTGCTCTTCGCGGATACGCCGCCTTCAGTCACGAATTCTGTCAGCCCCGCGCAGGCCTATCCTCCGCCCCATATGGGCCCCCCGGGGGGATACGAATACCACAACCCCTACTCTCCGCCGCCCCACGCCGTCTATGGCAGCGGGTACGGCGTTTCCCCGTACGGACAGTATCAACACCCTAATTCGTTCCCGCCGCCGCGGAATCCCCAAGGGATCGGGAGGGACGAAATTCTGATCGTGTCGGATGATCGTGTGCTTGCTTTGCGCCCGACGGCGGCGGCGGGATCGCGGAACCGTATATCGGATTCTTCTGCATCGATGGTGTCTGTGCCGCGGTGATGCGCGGCGCGGCTTGGAGGAGCGTAGTTTGTAGTTTTTTTTGTTTGTTTTTCCTTATTTTTACGACCCCCTTGCTTGCTGCTGTCTGTCACTGCCACTGCCACTGCCACTGCCACACTGCCACACTGCCAATCTTTTTTTTTTTTTTATTATTTTTCTCTCTCTCTCAAGCACGTCGTCGTATTTACCTGCCCCCGCGCATCTGTACTTTTTGTTCTCTTCATGTTGATGATGGTTATCTGAGTGGTGGGTGCTCGAAATATATATGTCAAGAGCAAGAGGGACGACAATTTGGGACTGGGTCCATCTTGCTTCCCCTCGTCTGGTCTGCCAAAGGACATCCCAAGTTGTTTTTATAGTGGGAGGCGGATACTTCTTTCAGTGGAGCGCCTGTTTTCTAGTTGCGGAATCTGAGATTGGGACGAAGGGGGTGATGAACGCCGCCGGCACTTGTGAGCGAGGGGACGTAAGTATCTCCGAGGTAAAGGGAACGAATGGCTGGGAATTCGGAATGACCCCAAAACGGTTAATGAAGAACTACTAGCCTGACTTTGCACACACACACACGT
>JAGGAV010016051.1:0-11607 GCA_017657295.1 Termitomyces sp. DKA64
TCCATTGAGTACTAGTCCTCTGCCATAGACATTGGACCTTATATCTCCTTTTGTCATATTGATTACTCATGATTGCTCATATCACTTAGCATACCTGGGCCACTTACCACATACAGTATTAGTCATGGCATAGCCACAAATGTAGTATATAAGCCAGTCACAAGGATAGCATATCCTTTGACTGATCAATAACAGCATCTCTCAGGTCTATCCAGCAGATTGATTGTGAGCTCACCTAGTGTTGTCTGACTCCTTCTTTGCCTTGCTTTGACCCTCATCAGCAGCTTGCCTATGCTCACTCACTACTCTCTTGTCTCTTAGCTCTTGCATTACAGAATAGGAGTATCCCACAGTGTCGAGCATTCCCTCACAGGTGCCCAGCAGTGTGAAGAGCAAATCAACCCTGGAATCAACCTTGTATAGCAGGCCATTACCAAACAATTACCAATTTTGAATAGATGACATCACCCTTCAAAAAAAATTATTAACAGACCAAGGCCTCAACCTACACTGCTGGCAGCCTATAATGTTTCTTCTGAAAGAAGTGAAAAAGGCATAACATGTTTCTTTTTCACTTCTTTCAGAAGAAACATGTTATGCCATTTCTAGTGCACATATTTCAGGGAGAAAAGGCATTAGATAATGGAAAATGTCTTTTTCCAAAACAAAAAGCTGACAAAGAAATGGCATGACATGCTTCTCTTACGCTTTTTCTAGTGGAAACAAATTCCGGTATATCACATATTGCGCACGTGACTCCCCCTTGGCAACTGGCACCAGTCCTCACGTCGGTACACCTTGATTAGATGAGACGTCTGGAACGATCCATGACATCCATGAACGGCCTTCGTAACTCTAAGCTGTCGAATTCTCTGTATATGCATGATTCTGCTGCCTTTCTAGTATTCGGGATGATAAGCTAATACCGTCTGTTTGTGAACGTAGGAGCTCCCTTTGAGCTTTTTTTTATCCCTGGCCACTCTCTTTCTCGCCGTGCTCGCAGCTCCACTGCTTCTCTCGTCCCTTACGAGAGCGTATTTATGATCAAAGTTTGCACAGGGGATAGGAAGGATTCAGGGGGCGTATGTCATCAACACCCACGCCCAGCTTTTCCCGGCCGAGCTGGGTGGAGGGACAAGTCGTCAGGGTATGCTCATTTCTTCTGATGGGGACGTTTGAGCTTGATCGATGTGTACTTCCTGGAAAGACGTTTAGAGAAGGTTTTAAGTGACTTGTCCCCTGATCTGTACAAAATGCTCAGTACGCTCGAATCGCATTCCTAGCATCTGTCAAGAGCGAAGCCTACGTTCACGGATCTAAATGACAACACGACGTGTGGTCTATTCTAATCGAGGGGGGTCTATGTTACAAGAGCACCATTGATGCATGCTGCCTTGATCCCTTCATCGGTCATCAATCCTATTTCCACTCAGGCTATACTAGTGTATACGTGCTTCTTGCTTGCTGTTCTCATTCCCTGGGCCTTGCAGGACATAAAGCATGGGAGTTTCTTCCTATTGTGTTTCCTATTGAGAACCATTGAAAAAATAAATCGACATTTTTTGAAAGCTTCAACACTGGCTTTGCGACTACCTCGTCTCCTGAGTCATGTCCGTTTAGATCGAAAGGTCCGTTAGGATTCTAGTATCTGCAACCATATTTCTTATATCCACCGTCACTCCTAATACTCGGCTTGGCATGCTTATAAGGTCTGGTTTTCCTTTCTCTACCTCATCTTAAGGCATACTTTCTGCTCCTTTCAATGTGCCCTTCTCTCTTCTTCCTCTCCCTGGCACTTTACCTCTCTTTATTTACTTCCTCCGCATCGCTGCCGAAACGCGCCGCATCAAGCATCACAACATCACCTAGCACCGTGAACAACAAGACCTTTGACTACATTGTTGTAGGCGGTGGGCTCACAGGCACTACCGTTGCCGCGCGTCTCGCAGAGAATCCAGGGATAAGCGTATTGATTATCGAGGCGGGCGCGGACAATAGAGAGGATCCCAGGGTCTATGATATCAATACCTACGGCCAGTTTTTTGGGACGAACTTGGACTGGGCTTGGCCTACGGTGGAGGGACGAGTGATATCAGGGTATGTGTAGTTTCTACTTAATGGACCTAGAGCTGATGGTAGGGTGATTAGAGGAAAGACGTTTGGAGGAGGATGTAAGTGATTAATCTAATTCGCCATCATTGCGCCTTTGATATCACGTTTCTAGCGTCGATCAATGGTGCAGCGTACACCCGTGGATCTAAAGAACAATACGATGCGTGGTCTACTCTCCTCGAACCGTCTGAAGCTAAACTAGGATGGAACTGGGCTAGTCTTTGGTCTTATATGAAGAAGGTTCTGCTATTCCTCTCTCCCTTCAGCTCTTCAAAGTTGATCACCCTCCACGCGTATCATCTTTAGTCCGAAGCATTCTCGCCACCTAACGATGTTCAAACATCCAAAGGTGCCCAATATATAGAAAGATACCACGGTTACTCTGGGCCAGTAGGTGTAACGTTCCCAGAGCCCAGTGCGATGTATGGTGGACCTCAACAGCCATATTTTATTGATACCATCCAGAACTTGACGGGCATCAAACGGTACAAGGATCTAAATGGTGGAAAGCCGAATTGTGTCTCCATCACACCCATCGTGAGTCCTTCTCTGGCCCTGTCTACTGCTGACATGACGAGCTCTATCTATTAAAAGACCGTGAATCTGCACGATCAAGGTCATCGCGCCTCCGCGCCCGAAGCGTACTTCACCCCCATCGAGAGCGCACGACCCAATTGGCTTATCCTTACTGAACATCAGGTTCTGGAACTCCATCTCCTCAATGTCTCCCCACGACCAACGACTTGACAGGTAACCAAAATCAACTTCTCAGGCACCTCCGTCCCCCTGACTGCATCCGGCGTCGAGTTCGCTCCATCAGCCGGTGATTCGACGCGATATACTGCCTTCGCGCGGAGGGAGGTGATCGTTGCGGCTGGTGCGATCCAAGTATGCCTTCCCCTCTCCCCTCTGCCCCCTTGTTCTGACATTCCATTATTGACCGACAGACTCCAGCTCTTCTACAGCTGTCAGGCATCGGCGACTCCGCTCTCCTTGGTCCACTAGGTATTCAAACGAAGATCGATCTCAAAACCGTAGGGCGAAACCTTCAAGAACAGGTACCTTCCCCCTCCTTCCCTCTTACCACCTCTGGACTCATTGTTCACGCATCAGCCAATGAGCATTTTTGGCGACACTGGCAACGGCTTCGACGTCAGCGGTCGAGGCCCACCAGACGTCATTGCTTATCCGAACCTCTCACAAGTCTTCGGCACTCAGACAAATGCGACGGTGCGAAGGATGCTTGCGAACATACGAAACTGGGCAAGCTCACAGGCAGAGGCGGGATTGAGTGAGGAGGCGTTAAAAACGATTTTTGAGGTGCAGGCTGATTTGATTGCCAATAAAAATGGTGTGTCTTCAGATGCTCTGGGGTGGCATGTTCTGATAATACACGCTCAGCCCCCGTTTCAGAAATTTTTTTCAACACAAATTGGCCTACGTATGCCCTCCACATCCCCCCTGACTGAGTATGATCCTGACTAAACTGTCTTGCAGGGCGGTCGGTATAGTCATGTGGACTCTCCTCCCCTTTTCTCGAGGGACTGTCACCATCAAAGTGTGTCTTTTTTCCCGCCCGAACGTGATCAATTGAGTAATGCTGGTGGAATATACAGAGCCTAGATCCCTTTGTCTACCCGACTATCAAAGCTAACTATCTCGCGACAGACATCGATATGGACATTCAAATCGCCACCGCGCGTCTCTCACGTAAAATTCTCACAACTGCTCCGCTCAGGTCTGTCTTATCCTTCCTGCTGAATTCAATGTTGATATGTACTTGTCCAAATCCAGTACCCTAACAACAGGCGAGCAGATCCCAGGTGACGCTGTACCTGACAACAAACAGCGCGGAACAGACGCTGCGTGGAAATCATGGATACAGAGTAATTACGTCGCCGTCGCACATCCTGTGGGTACGGCTGCTATGATGCGTCGTAGCCTCGGCGGTGCGTTATGTTCTCCCGTTCTTGAGAAGTGCTAACGGCTTTGGTGTTTGTGATTGCTAGGAGTGGTAGATGCACGATTGAAGGTGTACGATACGACCAATGTGCGTGTAGTCGACGCGTCGGTTATGCCGATGCAGATTAGTGCGCATTTGTCCGCGACACTCTACGGTGTTGCGGAGAAGGCTGCGGACCTTATCAAGGCGTCTCATCGAGTGAGTCGTAAACGTTAATCATAAGCATTTGCATGTCTGGATCGTTTACCACTCTAGGCGTCTTATAAATCGAAGTTTTGAGTTGGACGAGCTCTCAATGATGTCCTATTTCTTCTTTCCTTAATGAGACCCCGAAAAAAACATTGTATAGCAATTAACACGTGTATATGTAGTGTAGAATTTCCTGCACTGCTACGCAGAAATAAATAGCAAATATAAATACAAACCTTTGGAACCGTAGAATAAAGGTACAGATAGGGGGGTAGAAGTAGAGCATAAGGTGAAAGTAGAGAAAATCCATAAAATCAAGAATAAATAAATAAGGAACGACATCTGCCATCTTCAGAGGACAGCAGCGATAACCATCGCCGCAATCAGCACTGCCGCGAAGTAAAGTGTACTCAGACGAGAACCGCGTCGTGTCTAACTTGCAGAGAGAATACTTCTCACTGTGTCAACCGTAAGTCCTTGAACATATCTAACCACGATTCTCCCGCATGGTGATGTTGCGGCGGTCCAGGAAGATCGAAAGATCCAGGCATCCAAAGTTCTGGCTCGTCGTTCTCTTCTCCTGCTTTTGGCATCGACTCGAGCTCTTGATCTCCCAGATTGTTTTCCTTGTCCTTCAAAGGCACAGAAGTACCAGTACCAGCATTAAGCACAGGCGTAGGCAGACGATCATTCAGCATATGTTGGCGTTCTTCCTCCGCGACAACCACCAACCCCGGCACAGTCAACATATCCTGTCTCGTCCCCTGCCTCTTACCCAAGTTCTTCTTCTCCTCGAAAGGCGTGACAACGATGTTCTCGTTCTTCTCCGGCTCAGAAGCAGGAGTAGTGACATTCTCGTACTCGTCGTCCGAATCCATCCACCCACCGCTGGTGCTTGTTGAGGCGCGGGACGTGAATGAGCTGAGACGGCTGAGCACGCGCGCGGAGGCGATGGCTGCTCTCCAGCGTGCGCGAGGATTGAAGTGTTCCCGCAGTCCACTGCTGATATCGTGCTCCTCTTCGGGCCGGAAGCTTGTTAGCCACTAGATGCAGGGTTTAGTAAGAGCGGAGATTGAGACGCAGGCGGGGGAGGCTTACAGGGTCTTCCGCGGCTTCTGCTGCAGTGGGGCGTTTGCCGGGGTCTGGATGGAGAAGTTTCTTGATGAAGTCTTTAGCTGTTGCGACATGTTGATGTCAGGATGGGTAGATGAAATTATGATTAGTAGAATGCACCCTGTTGGGAGATGTTCTTCCAATATCGGTCTTGGAACTCTATATTGGCTTCAGTGGTTTCTCTCTTGAGGATTTTAACGTCGTCAGAGCGGAAGGGGGTATAACCACAGAGCAAGACATAGGTGATAATGCTGCGATGGTATTGTTAGCAGGCCAGGAGAAGTAACGACAGCGCATACCCAGTCGACCACATATCCACTGGTTTTCCGTGCCCTTCCATGTTGAGGACTTCGGGAGCGACGTATCCGAGACTTCCGGCAAGATTATGGAGCTGCTCGTCTGACGAGTGGAGGTGTTTCGCACTATCAAAATTATTGTCAATGGCAGATAATGAGCAATCAGGAGCATGATGTACATTCCGAAATCAGCAATAACAATATCACTATCTGCGTCTTTTGTCCGATAAAGGATATTTTCAGGTCTAACGATAGTCACGTAAGTGATCGGAGCCAGGGAAGCTGAAAAGCTATCGTACTTCAAGTCACGATGAACAATGTCATGCTCGTGGAGGTATTCAACCCCAGACAGAATTGACCTATTGGAAAAATCAGAAAAATGCTCAGGATAGAAGACCAAAAGTCTCACCGTACTACAGCAATCGCGTCTTGCTCAGTAAATTTACCCCTCGACAAGATCCGTTCAAAGAGTTCTCCACCGATGGCCAGTTCGAAAGTTAGATAGTATTTGCTGCGCGACTCAAACCATTCGTAGAATTTGACCTGAGAGACACATCAATAATGGTTTTCGGAGATTGACATAACAATATACTATGTTAGGATGGTTCAGGCCCCTTAACACCTCCATTTCGCCCCATACGCTAGCTTCATTACCCTTGACCTTCTTTTTGGGTATCATCTTGAGCGCCACATCCTTAACCATCCCGCTCGATTCGGATGCCGATTGCTTCTTAGCGCTTAAACCGGAAGGACGGCTGACGAATTTGGTGTCACCTTCAAGGTTGGCGGCGACCGCACCGTGTAAAGCAACTTCGATCTGCTCAGGAGGAACATGCCAACTTGCTTTCTAGAGAAGCGAATGAATCAACCTTTTGTGTGGGTCCGAGGCCCGTGGAACCGGTGAAGCATAAAGACCCCTTCGGCACGTACCGCGACTTTTCCAAATGCTCCCTCGCCCAAGATCTGATGGATTTCATACGATTTCTTCTTCGAGAAACTTGGAGGCTGAGGAAGAAGGGCTTCTGAAAGTGCAAGCTTCATCATGAGGTGAGTTTCAGGTTTCTCGATAGCCGATGGTATTCAAAAGGCAGATATCAAGGCGTGGGGGGGCGTTTCTAAGCCGAGCCTTTGTCTTGTATATCGTAATAAAGTGAAAGGGTAAGGAAGATTGGGAGACTTGAAGGGGACAATTTTAAAAGTACATAACCTCTGAACATTACGTAAGTTCGGGGCTGTGTCTAAAACCTGACAACTCATCAAATTGGCAACCCGACCCTAGATGCCACGCGCTTGACATTCACGGCAACACCTCATTCAGTATGTGCGATGCTTTGGCAAAGGTGGAACCTGGGGTATTTGAGTAAGTACGGAGGAGGCAATAACGATGTGACGCGTTCTTCCACGTGAGTCAGAGCGGTAGTCACGTTTCAGACGGTTTCTGATTCTTCGATCCATCGGTTGAGATTTGATTTGAGACCAATTCAATCCTTCAGCGAAGATCATTTCCAGTTCTAGACCCGAATTTCTCAACTTCTACAAGAACGCTGTCTATTCCAATCGACCCATGCTCGGCTAGTACGTCTCCAAAGACGTCAGAGGTTTCGTGAAGAATGCCAAGTCGAGCATCTGACTTGATAAGGTTCAGAGAATAAAGTTTGTATCTAAGGTTCTTAATGCTTCTGACTGACAGGTTAACATCCAGAGATGCCACTGATGCCGCCGGAAATGGGCACAGTAGTCTCATCTTTGATTCCAACCTACATGCAGCACTCAAAGACTACTGTGAACTGCTTGAACGATGAAACTGCTAAAAAAGATAGTCTCCAGCCAATTTGGTCATCGTCGAACTGCGGCACAGTAACAGACACTCTATTGACATTGGTCTGCTCATAAAGTACTGTCATTCTGTTCTCTTCCAATCCCATCCAATCCTGCAGTAGCTCGGACATCATCTCTGCCAGTTGTGGACCCATACACAGTGGATGACTTCCTCGATAAATACCTAGTACAGGTGTTAGTCTTCCCCCGATGCTGACGACGAGTCCCAGCAAGCCTTCTGTCCAAATTGTGGCATCTACGTGCAAAGGATTGCTTCTTTCCTACGTGTCTGATTCGAGACTCGAAATGAATTCTGCCCGACCCAGGTCAATTTTTCTTCCCATTGGCAATTGTAGGACCCTTATAAGACGGAAAACATGCACGGTGTCTAGATTTCTATCGAGAGCTTGATTTTTTGAAGAGGATCGGTTCCGTGTAAATTCTCTACGCCTCCAGATTGGCAGCATTGTACAATAATGTCTCGAAATAGCTTTCTGGATAACATCGTCATCTTATGCCAGACAGTTCGCGGCTTGGTTCTCGCTGATGTTACATACATTTTCCCCGCAAGTCTGCTATAAAGGTCAGCTCTTAGAGTCCTTATCCTCATCAAGCTCTGAGCACAACTTCTGAGCAATATCTGAGTCTCTGGCTAGTATCTACTTAGCGATCAGAACTTGCCGCAATGCTTTCCTTCCGTATCATTTTCCTGTTTGTCACTGCCGCCATTACGACTCTTTCCTTGAGTGCACAGGCGAAAGAAGGGGTGGAACTGAGTGCACCCCTTGCGGTGAAAGAAGTGGTGGAATCGACTGCACGTTGTAAGTGCTTGCTAGCTTGTTCAGTCTTTCTGGTTCTTTGAATGCTTTGATTTTGTAGCAGGTAACAATGGCTTGATGTAGGAGAACATATTTGATTTCAAGCTGACTGCAATTGTACTAACATGGGCTACTGCTAAGGGATGTGATCTCAAAAATCATTTCAAGCATCTCCGGTAAGAAAGGACTTCTTGGCGGGCTTCTTGGTCAAGCAGAGCCTGTTAATAAGCCTGGTAACGAGGAGAAACCTATTAACGAGTCTGGTGATGAGGAAGGGTCTGGTGATGAATCCGGTAAGGAGGATGGTCCTGCAGATGAGGACGAGCCCGCAGACGAAGATGAGCCTGGTAATCAGGATGAGTCTGGTGGTAAGGAAGAGTCTGTTGATGAAGAAAGGCCTGGTGATGAGGAAAAGCTTGTTGATAATTAGGAAGAGCCCGGTGATGAGGAACCGGTATGCAGGAGGTGCTTCATGATATGTTGTGATCTTTCGATTTGAGATAGGGGATTTCTCCGGCTCGAGATGTCCATGTCAAGGTTGGTAAGCTGTTGACCTTGCCTATTTATACTTGGATTCTCAGCTCGGACTCTCGCTTTATCATTTCCTGCTTGTATTGTTCTACATTTCTTGTTCTAGTGATATGTGTAGTTACGCGCTGATTAGACCTTCTTTGATTCTATGGAATAAATTTGCGCTGTTGCGCGTCACTTCCAGTGCCGGTCATCAATGACTTGAACGTGGAAGATTCTTATCACATTAGCACTTTTCAGATTCCCTTGGCAGTACAACGTCTGCAGTGAGGGTGTCTAGCCTATGAGTACATCACACTTCAAATTATTACCCACGTATATAAGGTATCGCCGCTCGCAGATAAACCTTCAAGGCTCGGCTAGGTGGCCAATAGACATGACAGTGAGACTCATGAACTTTTGTCCAGAGCCATAACTACAAGGGTAACTAACAAGACTGGCGCACTAAATCGCTGATGACAAGAATGAATGTGTCGTGCGCCGTTGTCGCCTACATAGACTGGACCGCCTTCCTGGAGGGCTTTCATTGTCTGTGCACCAAGAGTCCAGCCACACCTATCACTGACATGCCTTGATAAGATCAGCCGCTTTTTCCGCAACACCATACAACGTCGCAGACAAATGCGCGCTAATCTGCATCGGCATAATCGACGCATCCACCACGCGCACATTCGTCGTATCGTACACCTTCAACTGTGCGTTCACCACTCCTGCACGACCAAACACCATTAGTCCGAATTCTCAGAGACAAGTCAAAAGCTCAAAAGCTCAAAACTAAGAAGACACACCACCGAGACTGCGGCGCATCATAGCAGCCGTACCCACTGGATGTGCGACTGGAACATAATTTTTCCGTATCCATGTTTTCCACGCTGCATCTGTCCCGCGCTGGGCGTTGTCAGGTACTGCGTTGCCTGGGATCTGTTCACCTTTTGTCAAATCACTATATACACATCCCGTAGAAACGAGTCAGCAACGCGTAGAGGGGAAGGTAGGGAAAGACGAGCCAAAGCGGAGGAGTGGTAAGAATCTTACGGGAGAGACGAGCAGTGGCAACTTGAATATCCATGTCAATGTCCGTCGCGAAGAAGTTGACTTTGATGGTAGGGGAAACGAAGGGATTCGCGCTCTAAGTGTGTTTAGCTCCCGTAAGTCTTGTTCCACAGGGGAAGGGCATACGTTGATGGCAACAGTCCCACGGGAGAAAGGGAGGAGATTCCACATAATTATGCCGACCTTCCTGCGTGCCAGTTGATTGATGAGGACCATACTCTCAGATTATGGGAACCGAAAAGAGCATACGTGGGATATCCTGTATCATAAAATATCTCCGAAACCGGCGCTACACATATACATCACATCAGTGTCTGGAATTCTAGTTCAGTTGAAGCCTGAAACACGCACCATTTTTATTGACAATCAGATCGGCCTGCACACCGAATATTGTCTTCAACGCCTCTTCGTTCAATCCTCCCTCCACCTGCGAGTGGGCCCAACTTGTTATATTTGCAAAGATCCTCTGTGCTATTGCACTGGCATGGGTACCGAAGACCTGAGAAAGATTAGGGTACGCAATGACATCTGGGGGACCACGACCGCCGACATTGAAGTCGGTGCCAGTAGCGCCGAGGGCACTCATGGGCTGCGGTAGACATGTCAATATTGTTCATGAGAGGTGAAGGGGTACATCCACCTGCTCTTGGAGATTCCGCCCGACAGTCTTGAGGTTAATACGTGTTTGAATACCCAAGGGACTGAGGACCGCGGAGTCGCCGATGCCCGACAACTGGAGAAGAGCCGGAGTCTGTCAACACCGATTGGGATGAGACACGAAAAGTGGGACAGAGGAAGGAGTAAAAGCATACCTGTATCGCGCCTGCTGCAACGATCACCTCCCTCCGTGCAAACGCAACGTAGCGCACCGAAGCACCGCTTGCGGGAGCAAACTCAACGCCAGAGGCCGTAAGGGGAAGGGAGGCCCCAGACCAGTTGATTTTGGTTACCTAGTAATTTATGCTAAGAACATGGGTAGCGGAGAAGGGATGGCAAAACGAACCTGGTGTTGCGTCAGAATGAGCCAGTTGGGCCGCGCATCCTCAACAGGGGTGTAATATGCTTCTGGTGCGGAAGCACGGTGACCTTGGTCGCGCCAGTTGACGGTCTACAATACGAATGAGAAGTGCATATAGAGGCCTATAGAGATCGGGAGAACTCACAATAGGCGTGATAGAGACACAATTCGGTGTTCCACCAGATGGATCCTTGTCATGTGTGATCCCAGTAAGTCTTTGGATTGTACTGATGAAACTCGGCTGTTGAGGTCCACCGTACATCGCGCTGGGCTCGGGGAACGTTACACCTACAGGGCCGGAGTACCCATGATATGTGTCGATGAATTGGGCTCCTTTGGATGCTTGGACGTCATTTGGTGGTGAAAAAGCTTCGGACTTTCATTGATTAGGTAGTGTAAGTAGGGGTGTGCGGGAGAGAAAATGGGTGCACAACCTTCTTCATGTAGGACCAGAGACCAGCCCAGTTCCATCCGACGTTGGCTTCGGATGGTTCGAGGAGGGTAGACCACGCGTCATATTGTTCTTTCGCACCACGAGTGTACGCGGCGCCATTGATAGACGCTAGAAAGGCAATCGACGCGTATAAATTGTCTATTGACTCGGTCAGAAATTACTTACATCCTCCTCCGAACGTCTTTCCACTAATCATTCCACCCATCAGTTTCATGGGTATCATCAGAACCAATTATACATAC
>JAGGAV010016052.1:0-11582 GCA_017657295.1 Termitomyces sp. DKA64
ACATCAGGTGTCTCATGAACCATGGGCTGAGATGCCTTACAGGTGGCTATGCTGGCTAGCCTCAGCTATTGATATCCGATGCCAATCAAGCACAACCACATGAATGCTTGTCTGATACCTCACCTCCCAGTTCCTTGATTCCTTGACACAACCTTGTAGTAACACTCAAATACTTGTCCAAACACTATGTCTTTGCCACCAAAAACTTGTGGCATGCCAGGGAACTGAAGGAAAGGGAGAAAAGATTAGAAATACTAGTTCTTCAAGAAGTGAAAGGAAAATACTACAATTAACATGGCCATGCAGCCCTCGAAAAGACAAACAAACATATGGATATCATGTGTGGATGTGCATGACAGCAGGTATGAAAGGGGAGAAAAACAGGGAGTCCGACAAGGAATCAGCTATACAGCTCAGGGTCCTCAGGACTACTTAGGCCAACATTGTGGGTTTGAAATTTTATTATATTTTTAATTGAACCCTTTTAAGTTTGAGCAATTGGCTCAACTAAGATGAATCAATAAAATCTATTAACTTCTATCATACAAAGTGTGAATAAGGTGTGAGGGCTAGCTGTAATGTAAATTTGTGAAATTAAAGATGGCTTTTGTGGTGTGCAAACAAAGCCAAATACTTAAAAGCATCATTTGGAGCCCACTGGAAGGGGCTTCTTTACACTAAAACCACATTTTTGGACTTCTACCCAAGAGAGACTATCATTAGGTTCACTCTGCCTGGGTCTTGGCCCAGCACACCTAAGGTTACTACACCAAAGGTTAAAAATCCTGCAGTGTGAAGGAAAAAGAAAACTTATGCTCATAATAAAGGTACAAAGCCCTATTTACCTGACTCTGACATCTTACTCAGAAAACAAAAACTTTATGCTGGGAAAAGAGTGTCAATCACAATTATCCACTGCTATTGTGTCTACTATTTTGACCAATATGATGAAACAATGCATTAGGAATAAGATGCCACTGTTTGATAGCAGAGATGCATTCAAGTTCAAATGTAGTGAAGTCTCTGAGGTTTGCTGATTTTTACAAGGATGGAATTGTAAGCATGTCACTTACATACTACTTCAGAGTCAGACTTCAGACTGAAGAACTTGACATTGTACAATCATCTTGCTTGTATTCATACTTGTTTCTTAATTGTGACTTACTGTTTCTGTTCTATTTGCATGTAAACTGTGTCTTAGTGAGCCTATGGTGAGTAGGCTTCCACTTTTTTAAACAGCTGACCTCAGTTCAACTGTAATTGTGCCACATCACTGTTCACCAACATTTATCTTTAGTTTGAATGAAGTTTAGTACATTATATACTGCTCAACATAGTTGTTACCATTCAACCTGTCCATCTTCAAGATTTGATATTCATTCTGATCTTTGCTTCCATTTACCCCATTTGGCTGTGCACCATAGATATTTGATTGTGGTCGGAATGCATATATTGACCAATGAATCTAGGAAACACTCTGTATTCACTCAATCATATTTCACACATAATGCACAACTCAAGGAAAGGTTGTGACAAAGGACCTCACCAGGGCTGCAAAGTATTATTGCCACTTGTTAGGTTCCACTGACCTGGGGGCTCAGCTACACTGGGCAAGTCCCTTACTAGGTGAACACAACATCTACACTCATGATCCCTAGCTCCAGTGAGCTCCAGAAGACTGAAACAGGGTAGGTGAAGGAGATAGCAGTGGTCTGAGGAGGTCCAGGGTGCTCTGGTAGATTATATGGAGGAGCAGAGTGATGGGCAATTGGGGGACAAGCATGGTATGGAGCTCCGGAGTGATAACACAAACTTGGCAGGTCTGGGTTATGAGTACAGGGAGTTTTTAAAGGGTTCCAGGTGGAAGAGGCTTCAACAGGGAACAGGGGGGGCTGTAAGGTTAACCAGGGAAGTTGAGATGAGGCAAGAGATGGAAACAAGACAAGACAAGACTTAGAAAACAGACAAGAGACTGAAAATGGAAACTGATCAGATTAAGACTGATAAGATGGAAACAGATGCAATTGGGAGACAATAAGATTCAGCAAGATGATACAGAATAGGAAGATGGATACATGAGAGATGTAACAAACATGAGAATGTAGGTAATATCAAGACTACCATAACTACTACTACACTATGGCTTAAGTACCTACAGGGGGGACTCCTCTGAGACTGTGGGTCTGAGGTCAGATCATGTGGGCAGGTCTCAGTTACAGTTGTTTGGGGCATCCCAAGACTGGCTAGTTGGGTGGCGGTATTGTCTTGATATGTAACTGTGATGTGTGCCAGAAAAGGGGGAGTCAGACACTGAGGAAATGCCAGGGGGATCATGGGAATTGCTGGAGAAGCATTGGGGTTTTCCAGAGAAGCCTTGGAAGTTGCCAGAATGGGTGCTGGGGATAAGGAAGTGTCATAGAGGTTGGAGGGCAAGGGTGGATACATTCTGGGCTTGCTGGGCTGGTTTGGTGGAGGTCCAGAGGGAGTCAGGGATCCAGAGACAGGTTATGACATTACCCCCCCCTTCAGCATCAAGACTCTTTGAGGCATGGGGACATACCCAATGGTCTGTGGTGGTGTGGGAAACAAAGTCAAAGTGTGGTGTCTTCTTCAACTAGAAGCTCCCCAAAAAAAAATAAAAGGGGCTCTGACATGTCCAATGTATCATAGCTACTTCCTCATGTCTCCCCCCACTATGCCCACTTCTTCCTCATCATCCCCAACCCCACCCCCCTCCAACAAGAATGCCATTGACATCTGGGTGGCTTATGAGGAGTGTTAGGCAGAGTATGACCAGTGGCAGGACCAGCAATAGAGTGGATGTGATGTACCGCCACCATGATTATTCCTGCTTTAGAAATGAAGATTGCTGACCCTTCCCCCAGAGTTGTCCCTTGCTGTAGTCAGACCTTCCAGGGTTCTTCTCCTGGCTGGGAGTTTGGGGCAGCCCCCTCAATCAGCCCCAGGCCCTCTGACTCATGCCCCCAGAGTTGTGCTGGGGCTGGGTATGGCACAGGTCATCTCTGAAGCTCAGTGGATCATGCAGTTGGAGGTGACTGTGGAGCATTTTGCAGAGGCTGTGGGGAGAATCCAGGGGCCCCCTACTCTAGAGTGGTGTCAGGTGGAAGCACTGGTAAGTTCTTCTGGGGTATTGATTCCTGTTTTGGCTGACCTGCCCATTTAGTGTATAACCTGTGCCTGTCAAGGTGAGGCCTGTAAGTTCAAGGAGCTGACATTGGGCTCCTGCAGGGATTTGGCAGTTTGCCTTCTATGCCATGCAAGGCATGAGAAGTGCTCCATCTCATGAGATTGGCAGGTGGCCTACATAGTGGCAGAGCAATGATGGGAGGTGAGTTGGGTGGCTGAGCAACTGGAGGAGGGGCAGTGGGGCAGGTTGTTAAGGCAAGGAGAGAGGTTATTGCAGGCAGGGCCATTGATCTTGGAGGGTGGGAAGGGTAGAAGGTGGCCCACAGGGAAGTGGGTTTGCCCTAGGGAGGGTGCAGGGAGGCAGGTCCATTGGCATGGAATAAGGGTAAGCAGAGAGCATCCTCACTCCTGGAGGCTAGACCAAGCAAGAGGTCTCAGAGGGAAGTTGCAATGGTAGGCCCCTCCAGCTCACATGTTTATTTGCCTGGATCAGGGTTGTTTGAGGTGGTGCCTGGGGACCCTGTCCTATGCTGGAGGATAGCAGAACTCAAGAGGCATTTGGTGATGCAGGGGGAGGAGCTCCAGAGGTTGTGGGAGGAGCTGGCAGTGACACAGTGAAATTAAGACATGACTCAGCAAGATTGTGAGTCTGCACTGCAGGAGGTGGCAGAGAGGGGCATCAAGGCACAGGGGCTCTGGGGGTGCCTGGAACAATTGGAGGCCCACTTGGAGAGTCTCATGGCAGTGGAGCAGTGGGTGGGGCCAGAGATGCAGGCAGTCTGGGTAAAAATGGAGGCAGGCAGGTGTTGGGAGGGGTGGCTGGCCAATGAAGCAGCTGCAGGGCAGGGAAGGGTTCTGTGTAAGTATCAGTACCCAGACTGCCTTCATTACTGCCCTTGGAATTCTTTAGGCTGGGTCCACAAACATCAGATCCTCTTGGACAGAGCAACAGCAGCTTTTGCCTTGGTCCAGAATGGGGTGCAGAGGATGCTGGGGGATCCTCCACCAGAGTTTGAGCAAAGATTAGGGCATATGGAGCAATTGTTAGCAGGCCATTGTTGGTGAAATTTGGTGGACCCCAGGTCTTGGTGGAAGGTGGCAGTTGATGTGAGAGAGGTCCTACCAAGGCATGAGGAGCTGCTAGCTGTGGTGGTGGCCCAAATGGAGATGGACTTAGTGATAGTGGAGATGGAGAGGGGGATTCCAGAGGAGGAGGGGTGAGGGGGTTATGGTCCCAGTACTGGCAAGCTTCCTTGGCCCCCCCCCCTTTTGTTTTTCTTGTTCTCTTTTTTTTTTTCTTTTATTATACTGGATCATGTATATTATGTAACCCTAGACTTGGTAAATAGTGATTTCTTGCTGCTTTTATATGATTTTCAGCTTGTGTAAGGAAAGGGGGTGAAAACAAAAAGGAAACATAATTAGTATGGGCAGGAGTTGAATCCCTACTAAATCCAGAGGTGGGAGTTAGGCCCACTGATGCCATTTATATGGGCTATTCCTGAGGATCCTGTGGCTTGGTGGAGTGTCACTGGTGGAAGTCCTGAAGCTTGGTGGGGGCTCTGGAGAGGTTCTTCCAGGATTCCCAGGTGTCATCCTTGAGTCTGTAGTTTTTCCAGCAGACTAGGTACCAGAGCTGACCACAGATGAGGCAGGAGTCAAGGATGTGGTTGACCTTGTAATGGTACTTGTCCTCAACCTTGATGGGTGGGGGTTGGCTTGGGCATTGGCTAGGGAAGGGGTCTGGGTCATACTTCTTGAGGAGGCAAACATGGAAGATGGGGTGGAGGCCCTTCAGCCCTGGAAGTAGATTGAGCTTGTAGGCATGAGTTGAGACCTTCTGGAGGATTTTGAAGGGACCCAGTCATTTATGGTTGAGCTTTACCAAGGATCTCTGGGTCTTGAAATTGCATTGGTCAAGCCAGACAAGAGTACTGGGGACCCAGTCAGGAGTTGCTTTGCATCGGGTGTCAGTGTGCTTGGAATAAGCTTGGTTGGTGGTGTTAATCTTGTTCTGGAGGAATTGATGAAGGGACCAGAGGTCTTTGGCAACTTCATGGGCAAGGTGTGAGAGGATGTCCTTGAGGAACAGGGTAAGCTGGGGGTTGTAATCCTTGTTGGTGAAAAACAGGGAGACCCCAGTGGTGGAGTGGGGGGTGTTGTTGTAAGTAAACTCAGCCAGGGGCAGTTAAGTATGCCAGTTGTTCTGTAAGTAATTAATGTAGAGGCAGAGATACTGTTCTAAGGTCTAGTTTACTTGTTCCATTTGTCCATTGGTCTCCAGATGATAGGCAGTTGACAGGTTGGTCTTGATTTCAAGTGCCTTGCATAGGGATTGCCAGAACTGGGAGACAAACAAGGGGCTGCAGTCAGAGATGATGTTATCTGGGAGTCTGTGCTTGGAAAAGATGTATTTGAGAAGTAGTTTAGAGAACTCTGAGGCATTGTTGGTGGTGTGGCAGGGGATGAACAGGGCTTGCTTGGTGAGTCAGAAAACCACAATGAGAATGGCATCAAAGCCCTCAGATTTGGGGAGTTTGATAATGTGGTTCATCAAGATCAAGGACCAGGGGTGGCAGCCAATGGGGAGGGGCTTCAGCAGACCATATGAGCAATGTTGGGGGACCTTGGCTTAGAGACATGATTTGCAGGCTCATACATACCAGGTGATGTTCTTCTTCATCCCTGGCCAAAAGTAAGTCCATGAAATCAGTTGAAGGGTCTTGCACATTTTCAGGTGTCTCCAGAGCTTGTAGTTGTAGTGCTGCTGGAGGATGTCAAAACAGATGGACTGATAGTCCAGGGCATATATCTGGCCATCTTGGAGTAGGAGTCAGTGGTCCAGAGACAGTGTAAAGGCAGGGTTGGGGTGTGGGGCATTGGCAGGGCTATTTTGTGGATCATGTTGGGTGAAGTAGGCATCCAGGGGAGCATTTTGTATTTGATGGAAAATCCCTTCTTCATTCATAATCAGTATAGCATGAAGATGTTTAGGGGGGATTACCACATGATAGTTGAAGGCATTCCATTCAGCCTCAAATGACTTCTTTGAGTAGATGTTTGGCCTTCAGGTAAAGGTGTCAGGTTTTGCTCCAAGTCATCCTAGGCAGTAGTGGATGGTAAAGTCATACTTGGACAGTGTTTCTAACCAGCAGGCTTGTCATCAACTAAGTTGCTTGGTGGTTGTGAAGTACTGTAGGTTATTGTGGTCTAAGTAGACTTGTATACAGTGTGGGGTTCCCTCAAGGTAGGCCCTCCACTGCTGGAAGGCTTTGATGATTGCAAAGAGCTCCTTGTTATAGATGTTGTAATTGAGCTCCACAGGGATCATTAAATGGGTGTAGAAGGCAATGGGACAGAGGTCCTTGCTGTTGGAGTCCATCTGTGAGAGAATTCCAGTAATGGCATAATTAAAGGCATCACATTTGAGTACAATGGGGAGAGCAGGGTCAAAGTGACAGAGGATTGGGGTGCAGGTGAAGGCCTTCTTCAGGAAAGCAAACACACTTTGGCACTTACTGTTCTAGTTCTAGAGAGTGTCCTTCCAGGTGAGCCAATTGAGGAGTTTTATGATGCTGGAGTAGTTGTTGATGAACTGGCAGTAGAAATTAGCAAAACCCAAGAAGGACTGTATCTCCTAAATGTTCCAGGGTGGGAGCCAGTTGAGGATGGCTTCTATCTTTGCCAGGTTCATTGTATGTTAAATGAATTGAAGTTTGTGTGCACTCAATGATATAAATAAATGCAATGAAAGCACTTATCTGAGGATGTAGCTTCCCTCAATGCAATTGTGGCAATAAAGGTTTGTATACAACAGCTGGTGAAGATTGAAGAGCTCCAACATTATGATAGAGCAATCAAGGAGGAATTCAAGGATATTTTTGAACTAATCCTGCATACAGACTTACTATCCATCAACATCTATGCAAAAATTCACTTGAAGAGGGATATGGCAGCAGCACATTAAACAATTGCAACAAGAACATACTAATGCCATAACAAGTACAAAGGTATCTACTCTTTGTTGTCATCACATGCATTGCTGGCTTCCATTATTTCAAAGGCAAACTTCAATGTCCTTTTGAAATGAGTAATTGATACCCATTAATTGAATTTGTTAATTGTTTCTGACACACAAACTATGCCTCACATCAATGATATCTTCAATAATTGTGCTAAAGGGAAAATTTGAGCAACTATAAATATGATTAATTTGTTTTTTCAGACACAAATGCATTCAGATCACATACCATACATTGTTGTTTTCACATTGTTTGAGCTATATGAGTGGCTTATTATGCCCATAGAACTGAAAACCACATCTGCTATTCACTAATGGTGAGTCAATCATACTTTATATAATTCAATTGGCAAAATTTACCATGTATATTTGGATGACATGGTGATCTAGTTGTTTACACTTAGAACACAAACAGAATGTGTGTAAAGTGCTCCAGACCCTTCAGGAAGTGTGACTGTACATCAACCTAGCAGAAACAAATAGCAGAAACAAAGCTCTTTTGAACAGAGATTGATTTCTTTAGTCACCATATCAGTGTAAATGAACAGCAAAAAAGTTAAAAAGATTCTGAACTAGTGAAGGCCAAAGTCTGCTATGCATGTTCAAGCCTTTCTGGGTTTGGTTTAGTTCATTGGAGAATTTCTGCCCAAACTAGCAGAATATATGGCAGTGCTTGATTCATTAACAACAAATGATGCTAAACAAGAATTTTTAAAATGGACTTGGGAACATCAAGTAGCATTTGAGGCAATAAAATTGTTGGTGTTGAGTCAGGAGTGTTTGAATATCATTAACCATGAAAATATAGCAAAGAAGATCTTCATGACAATGGATGCTAATGGCTTTTAGTCAGGTGCAATGCTATTATTTGGGCTGTCATGGGAGATCACTTGGCTGATGGCATTTGACTTGATGACATTCAAAGGTGCAGAATTGAACTATTTTGTGCACAAGAAGAAACTTTGAGCAATAATTTGCACCCTTCACAAGTGATAAACAGACCTCATTAGTTGTAAGTTTACCATGTTCACTGACTATAAGACTCTTGAGAGTTTTGCTTATTAGTGAGATTTGTCATGTAAACAAGCACAATGAATGGAGTTCTTGAATCAATACAATTATAAAACTGTGTATATAAAAGGGAAGGATAACATTGTACATGCTGTTGCAGCTGCTAGTGGAAGACTCTGCAGACTGTGACAATGCTGTAATTGCTGCAATGGCTCCATTTGGTTTCTTTGAATGGGAGCATCCACTGTATTCTATGTTAACAACTGAGGACATCAAATTCTGGATAGTGGCTCACTCACTCATGCATGTGGAGGAAGTGAAGAGTGGTCTTGTAGTAATTGCATCAGCATCAGAGATCACAACAGATGAGGAGTTATTGGTGTTGATAAAGGAAGGTTATATAGAGGACTCTTAGATCAAGAATTTTGCAGCAGCATCAGATAGAATGGATAGCATTGAATGCTGAAACAGCTTCTAATTCATACACAATTATTTGTGTATATCATATATTGTAGATCTGAAGAAACAGATATTTCAATTAGTGCACAATGTGCTTGGCCACTTTGGTTTTGATAAAACATATAGATTTGGCCTTGAATGAAGAAGAATTTGGAGCAAGCCTATGTTCTCTCATATCAGGAATGTTGATATAATGAATCTGCTATGCAGAAACTGTCCAGTCCATTACTCCTTACTGGTGCTAGATGTAAAAGAGAACATGGTGGCAATGAATTTCATAGGACTGCTTTTTAAAGAAGAGAGGTTTAATTGCTTGCTTTCAATGACAGATAGGATAGGATTGAATAGTCAGATTGTACCATGTCAAATGGACCTGACTGCCCCAGAGTTAGCTGTGCTGTTTTTTAATTATTAATTTTATAAGAATGGCTTACTATGTGAGATCATGTGTGACTACAACAAGTTATTCATGTTAGAGTTCTAGCATGCTTTGCATGTGTTGATAGGTGTGTCCATTAAGATGTCCACAGCATTTCACCCTAAGACTGATGGTAGCAGCAAGTGGTTGAACAAGATTATTGTTCAGGTGCTTAGATTTGATGTTGATCACAATCAGCACAGTTAGGTTTGGGTGATTTTTCATGTGAGATTTGCAATGATGAATACTGTTAATTGGTCAATAGGGTTCTCCTCATTCCAATTGAAAACTGGGAGGAGCCCTTGACTAATTTCTCCATTTGAAAATGTAGTGCTACTGAGTATGTTGGATGCTGTTGCAATAGCAATGAAGGCACTCAGGAAACTTGAAACAAACATTGCAGAAGCAAAAGTCAACTTATTACAAGAAAAAATTATGCAGGCAATGCAGGCAAATAAGCAAACTTTGAATTGAAGATTGGGGACCATGTTCAATTATCCACTGCAAATTGTAGAGTGGAGTTTAAGTTAGGGGACCACAACAGAGTTGCAAAGTTCATGCTAAGGTTTGATGGTCCTTTTCAGGTCATGGATATCAACCTGTCAAAGTCCACAGTGTATTTGGACATCCCATCAGCACTACAGGAAAAGTGCAGGTGTTTTCACTTTTGGAAAAAAAATTCTTTTTGTGGAGAATGATTTGGAATTGTTTCCAAGTAGAAAATTAGCAGAACCAAGACTGGTGATTGGGGTAAATGTAGATATTGATGTGGAATGGTTAGTGGAAAAGATTGTAGATGCCCAACATTGATAAAAGGGTTGGCAGTATTTGGTTTAGTATGTGGGTTGGAGCCTTGAAAAAGACCATTGGCTGTCAGAGATAACTCTTGCAAATAACATGGCTGTGGACTAATGGTTATCCAAGAATGGGATGCCAGTGTGAAGGTTTCTCTCTCCTCTGTAGTATCCTTGTCTAAGCTAGTAGCTTTATCCTCTGGGGTTTTTGATGCACCTGTGCATGCAAATAGCTTATTTAGTTGACATATCAATGTGTGCTCATAATTTTTTCACTTCATTCATTGTTCTAAAAGGAATGAAAGTGTAAGCATGTCACTTACATACCATTTCAGGGTTGGACTTTGGACTGAAGAACTTGTACAATCATCTCACTTGTATTCATACTCCTTTCTTAATTGTGACTTGCTGTTTCTGTTCTATTTGCACATAAAATGTGTCTTAGTGAGCCTACAGTGAGTAGGCTTCCAAAAATCACTCTTTGAACATGCTGATATTCAGGGATAAGAGAGAGAAAGAAATGAATCTTGGAGTATGATGATGCACAGACAGAACAAGACTGGCTTGGTTTTGACTTATATGGAAATGAGAACTCTGGAAGTGACTTTGTAAAAGAAGTCAAGGAATACCTTGTCATCTTTGTGTTGGTCACAAATAGGATCTTTACAAGGACACCTTGACTTCTATGGCTAATTGTTTTGAGAAAGATAGAATAAAAAGCTTACAAGTCAAAATTCTGAGAACAAAGTTGAACATTCTTGGGGTTTTGTGAAGAAAGCATGTTTCTTCTTTGGTTGTGGGGCAGAGAAGGGATATATGACTGTACAAATTGCTTGGAAGAAGTATGCATCAAAGTCTGAAATTAGCTTATGTAATACACATCTGGTAATAAGATCTTGATGTGTTACAAGGACATATTCTGTATGATCTACTAATATGAGGTTGCTTGGCTATGTTCACTAATCATATTCCTACTTGTTGACTTTTTTTACCCCATGTTAATGGGAAATTCCAAGAGCAAAAGGCCAGAATGCCAGTCTTCTGCTCAAAAAGCTATTATTTTCAAAGTTCAAAAAAACATACCAGCAGAAACATGCATTAAACTCAGTTCATTGCACACTCTGTAGAATGCTAGCATTCAATGATGTTGTGACCATCTAGTAAGCCTCAAGTTCAGGCAAAGTTTGAGGCAAAAACACATCAATTAAATAATGAGAAATGGCAAAACCAACATCTCAAACAGTTCAACAAAATAATGAAGGTAAAAAAAGTCCAGATGAAGACAGAGATTATTTGGCTGCAAGGTGTATCAGCACAGAAAAACATGGACATTGACAAGCTTAGAGTACTTGCAAATGATTGAGCACAAGAGATTGATGCTCTCAAAGAGCAATGATTGAACTAGGGATATTGCTGTTTACAGATGGCAGTCAAAGATCTGACTTATTTTAATCTAATGGTCACTGTCAAGGGATTGGTCTTTAACACTGTCCCATCCTTGCTGGGCTCAGCCTCCAACTATTGGCACTCTACTCTAGCCATCATCCCAGCCACCCATGCACCTTCTGACCCCCTCACCATCTTGGCTTTATCTTCCTAATGGGTCTAGCTGACCCTGTGCCCACCCTATGTGTCATACTTAGTTACATACTTGTCTTGGCATTACTGAGCAGGATTACTGTCACTTACATAGCCTCTATTACATACTGGCCTGCTTAGTCAATAGCTTATA
>JAGGAV010016053.1:0-11546 GCA_017657295.1 Termitomyces sp. DKA64
AACTAGCCCACTGCTCACACCCTGGCCCTCTCCACTTGCCCCCAGGCCAACTCTGTCTCCAGTGCCTTCTGCACCTGGGATCAGTCCACCAAGCATGAATGCCTTGTCCAGAAACCCCCTCCACCCCTTTCCCCCAGCAACAACCTTGCTTCCACCCACACTCTCTCTTACATCAATGAGCCAAAGACCCCTGGCAGGGAACCTGCCTCTTGAGAAGAAGCTCCTGAGTTCCCCAGAGACTGACCCCCTCATGTTGACCTCTGCCCCTCCCATGAATATGCCCTGCCTCTCCACAACAACCCCCCAATGCCCCTCTAACAGCTCCTCAGCCTCAGAGCCCCCAGAACAGCCCTTCCCCCCACACTGTCCCAACCCCAGCTCATTTCCCTGCCTAACCACCCTGCTAATGCCAACAATTTTGGGCCACCAACCCCCTCCTCCTTGCTGGGCCCTGGGACCTCTCCTGGGCAATGCTGGCCTGAACTCTGACAGCAGTCCTCCCAATGGCAGACCTCCTAGTGAAAGTGGAAGAAGCATGAGCTATATGCTGAGCACATTGAGTGCCTTGACCATCTTATCAATGCACAGAGTATACACCCTGATATGGACAAGTTGAATTGGATCCAGGAGTAATGTACTCCCAAGACTTACAACAATATCCAACAATTTGTTGAGCTGGTAAATTACATCAGGAATTTACTACCCAATATATCTGTGTATACAGGGCCACTGATGGCCATGACACAAAATGGGTTGCCATTCCACTGGCATCCTATTCACCAGTGGTGTTTTGACATGATCAAATGGATCTGCTCTGAAACCCCAGTTATTTAGCCCACAGATCCTTGACATGAGGATCCTATCTAGCTGATCTGCAATGCCTTGAAGACAGGCATTGAAGCAATGTATGGACAAGGACCAAGCTGGCAGAAATGTCTGCCAGCTGGATTCATGTCCAAGGAGTTTACTAATGCACAGCAGAACTATGCTGTGCATAAATTGGAGACATTGGCTATTCTAGGAGGTCTCCTGAAATGGGAGGATAAGCTCCCAGGATACTGAATCCATGTAATCACAGATCACAAAGTGCTTGAGTTTTTCAAAACTCAACAGAATTTGCCTCCACATCAGCAATGATGGATGGATTACATGTTGAGATTCAATTTTGACATCATGTATGTGAAAAGAAAACTCAACAAGGTAGCAGACTGCTTATCCTGGTACTTTGAGAGTGACTCCCCTCATGACATGCATCACATTTACAACTATGTATGAGCAGATGTGCACATCAATCCAGAGGGGGATGACTTGCCTCTGCCACAACTGCAGGAAATGCAGGCTCAGTTGGATCAGATTTGCACTCTCTGCAATGGACTGAGTCATAAAAGTTGGCTTATGCAAGACTGTCATGAACTTTGTGATGCCAAAGTGCAAGACCTTGCTGGCAATAATGATGCCAAGGGAGATCATCAATGGTCCCAGAGCCTTGAGGGCCCAGAGGACACAACATTGGGCAAGGCCATACTTGAGATGGCCCATAGTCTGCAACCAAAAGAGCAGTCAGACAGAGAGTTTACATATTGTGTCTGGGCCTCCTATGACAAAGATAAGCTTTTTGCCAAAGTGTTGAGCTGACCAGAGGACTATAAGTCCTTCCAGCTGAAGGACAAGCTCATTTGGATGACCAATATCATGGGCCATGAGGTACCTTGTATACTTCAAGACTGGGAGATAGTCACCAAGCTGTTAGACCAAGCACACCATGCAATTGGGCACTTTGGTGCCCAGCAAACAACAGAATACATTTGTTGCTAGTATTGGTGGCCCACTGTGGTTGCAGATGCTTGAGCAGTCTGCACCACTTGCCAGCTGTGTTAATGGGCAAAAAGGGGCAATCAGCTCTCTTTAGGGAAATTACACTCCCTGCCTGTCTCAGTGAAACCATGGGACTCAATTGGAATGGACTTTATAGGTCCCTTTCCCAAGTCCAAGGGATATAACTACCTATGGGTAGTTATTTGTTGCATGACAAGTATGGTGCACTTAATACCAGTGCACACAACCATGACAGCATTGCAGCTGTCATGGAGTTGAATGCTGGCTACATGCCATCAATGCTACATGAGGTCTGGTTAGACTCAGTGATTTCAAAAGGGATCAAACAGTTTGCCCACCAAGCACTGGAGAACTTGGCAGCTGCACACAACACAATTATTGAGGCACATGTCTTCCAGATGCACGCCATGAACTTGCATTGTAGGTCAGATCCCCAACTGCAAATAGGTGCATTGGTGTACCTTTTGACAAGGAATCTTAACCCCCCAAGAGGCAAAGCTAGGAAGCTCTGTCTAACATGGGTTAGACCATACCAGATATTGAAGGCCTTTAATGAGACCTCCAATTATGTGCTGGAGTTGCCTACAGCACTCCATAAACAAAGGATTCATCCCAAGTTCCATGTGTTGCTGTTGTGCCCATAAAGGGCCAGTGACAATGTGCTGTTCCCAAATAGGGCAATGCCAGAGCCATATGGCTTTGGTGCCACAGATGACCAGGAATGGTTTGCTGATGACCTGATAGGTCATTGCTGAATAGGATTGAACCTTGAGTTTAATGTTTGATGGAGCCTGAGGGACACTATTGGGGAGTCCCTATTGACATGCAAGGACCTGGAGGCCCTTGACCACTATTTGGAATTGCAGGGCATTGAGTGCCCTGCACAGTTGGCTAGAAGGACAATGTCAAGTTAACTTAGCCCAGAAGTTGGGAGGGTTGTTGGCATGACAGCCATCACACATTATATCAGCCAAGTTTTTTGGCTGGCCACTAAGTTAACAAGTCTTCATCTTTCTTTACCACATTGGTACAACATGCCAACATTGACTCCTTGCCCTATGGGCAAGAAAAAGAAAAAACCTGGATGATGCAGATAAGAGTCTGCCTAGCTATGCATTAAGCTCTGGACAGAGCTCAAGGGGAGGAGGAATACTGGGGGGTAGCATACTTCCCAGGATGGATTGTTCAATGCAGGGCTGTTGCCTAGGAACATGCTGCCCCCAATAGTGAGAAGAGCACCCCCACAGGATACAAGGCCCATGAGGGTAGGACCTGCAATGGTGCCAGAGGTGGACCCACCAATTTACACTGTGGTGATGCAACAGTCACCAATGCAGGGACACAGTGTGCCTCCACAATGAGGTGGAGCAGGCAGAGGATGTGAGGAGCCTAGGGCACCCCCAGCAAATTTCAGACACTCTGGGACTACACAAGCTATGTGGTTGCATGAGTTGCAGTAGTATGTGATGCCACAGTATTCTGTGGCCCCACCACTAGTGGCTGGACTCAGCCAAGCAATGGACATGGCAGGTCAACAACAACCTGCCACTATGTTGTTACAGGTAGGGATCTCAGTCCCTGCTTATACCTCTGATGCTATGGAGGTGGACAAGGAGGGGCCTGAATCTATCACAGTGATGATGAAGATGCTGTCCCCTCTGTGACAGGCATACCCACTGCTGCCCACTGTGATGCATCCTCCAGATACACCTTCATCATCATTGGGTACAACAGGGTGACTGAAGGTTGCCCCTGGGAGCAAAGGAAAGCAGAGAGCAACAACTGAGGTGTTGTTGACCACACTGGCAACAGAGGGTGAATCCTCCTTCTTGATCATCTGGAAGATGGTTGAGCAACACTTTACTGCTAAAGAGAAGGGCAAGGAAAAGACAAAAGAGCTTGAGCCCTTGAGTACAGCAGATGAACAGATCACTCACCTTCTCCAGCAGTCACATGACACCAGAGTGCCAGAGGATGTCAGTGCCAACATCCTCAATAACCCAGTAGTGCAACTGGCATTGTCTCAAGTTCTTAATGAACTTGATTTAGTTTACAACCAAAGAAATGAGGCCTGTTTGGACCTCTTTTGATCAGCTCTGAAGAAGTGAGTAGCATCCCCTCCTAACCCTCCAGAGGCAAAGAAGGCTTATACTGGACCTTCTAGGCCTTTTGAGGGTGGTGTCACATAGAGGGCACCCTTGGTGCCCTATGATGATAGTGTGCCCACTGGTGAGGACCAGCTGATGGATATGTGCCTGGACCTTGGGGTGCCCCAGGCCACAGCTGGACAATCAAGGCCAGCAACAGTTAAAGCTGGCTCAGTGAAGCCAGCTACAGCAGTTCTTCTATCCTGCAAATGTGCCATGGGGATTAGAGGTGGGAGTAATTGAAGTGCTTGAACTGAGGACCTACACAATACTGAAGTCCCTGTCCTGCAAGCACATTCTGCTAGTGCAGCCAGACCTGCATGACAAAGAATTCTTTGTCACCCAACAAGGGCAAGCCTCAGAATTGGAAAGTGATTACAAGGGTGATGCCATGCTGTCCAAGTGGCATATCTTGGATAGCAATTCAGATGACAACAATGCTGCATGACATCACAAGTGCAAGCACAATGCTAATGACAAATGGCTTTTAGCTCTAGATGCTGAGAAGGCCAAAAAGGACCTTCAGCATCTGAACAACACAGTGCCTGGCTGTCTTCTGGATGGCTGGAAGACTGTAAAGGTTTGAGGGAGGTGAAAAGATGTTGTGAGAAGCTGACTGAGTAAAAAATGAAAAGATGACCAAGAGGATACATTCAGCAACATTTCTTCAATGCTGCTAATTGCAAAGCCACCCTAACACATGGGTTTTCACAAACATAAGTTTTCTATGATGATGATGACCATCACTCAAAGGCCTTGATGATGTCCTCTGAGATACCTATGGATGCATAGTATGTTACACCTCCTGCTCATGCTTAATGACCTCCATAGGATCAATCAACATATGAAAATAGTTTGGATTCAAACCATGCCCTTGTCAGAAAGGACTCATCTTCTCATATGAACAGAGCTTGACAAAATCCATGAAGTTTATCTCTGATCATTATGTAATCCTTTAGTAACAAAACTGGTTTGGCCATCTCTTGATGTGTGAAAAGAATGTCAGTTCCATGAAAGAAAGGGTCAGCTTTGTGATAAAGTAAATGGTATCCAGCATATCTGGATGTGAACTTGACTGATGACCTTTTGATAATTTTTTGCCAATCTGTATTCTCCTTGGCTGTTTTCTTCACCAGCTCACCAGACCTATGACATGCATAAAGACAGTTATGACATCAAGGTTACAAACAATAAGTCATTGTAATTCTTTGTGCATTGTGCTGTATCCACAAAGGATGCTAGATGATGAGGCTGTAGAGGCAACTTTCTATGAACTGGATTGGCATGCACTTTCTTTGAACCTCTGATGGTAGCTTGAACCAGTGGGTGCACTCTATTAGTGTCAATATCTGGGTAAAAGTTTTGAATGAAGTGTCAAAGACCTGTAAGATACTTCAGTCCCAATGCAATATACCTTGATGGATATGCTATATACTGTGATAAAGTCTGTGGTGAAGGGTCAAGAGGAAGATTGTGATTTATACAAAACTTGATGTAGTTTCATGCTCCAGTTGCATAACTATTTGTCATGGATTTTTCAATAGCATGAACCTGAAGATGTGACATTAGTGCATCTAAGTCTGCCAACACCATTGGTGAGTGAGTCACTATTATTCAATTTGACAACCTGCCCAAAGCATTCAAAAGCACTCCTTCCATTGCACTGGCAGTAAGTCTGGAGGAGGTTCAAATAGGCAGCCACAATCTGCAGGAAATTTTCTTTTGTACTTGTTGAAGAGTACACAGGATAATAGGGTCAGCTCTAATGTTGTCTTTACCTGCAATATGACAGAGTCTCAGGTTGATCCCTGTCTGAAGTATTATCCCAGCAATTGCACAAAGCACTGAACTATGAAGTGGGTCCATGGCTCCTAGGTATCAAACACCACTACTGAATCTAGGCTGTCTATGAAAATGAGCAAACAACAAGGCAGATGATTAAATGCTGCAATGTGAGAGATTGCTGACAAAATAGCAGTGAGTTCAGGAAAAAAAATGTTGATCTTTGTGAGTGTATCCTTTGGTGAAATCTGATAGGCAAACTATTTCCAGCATACACAAATGCCATTCCTAACTTCAGACTAGCATCCATCCAAAATACCCATCAATATTGGTATGAGTTCAATCAACCAGTTCATGTCTGTCACCACCTCTTTGTTCAAATGGATAACTGCATGCATGTTCTCTTTTCTGGCCATCTTGCAATACATCTTTGTAAGTGCTGGTCTGCCCCATGAAAGAACATTAAGTAACCAATTTAAATGGCCACATAATCACTGCCATGAACAAAGCAATGGATGCTGTGATGGTGTGTCAAGGAAAATTCTGCTTTTTGAAACTATATCCTTTATTGAGTCATCAGTGAGTGTAATTGCACCTTGATCAATATTCACCCAGAAACCGATGATCTTCAACATCTCTCCAAATTCCTGCTTCTTTTCTTTCCAAGGACACCTGATTACATCCCAAAAATTAATAACTGGGCTTGACCTTTTGGCTAAGGCACAGCTTTATATGTAACAAGGTTGCTTGCCTGATCCCATGAGTAAAAATCATCCATGAATATATGAAGATCTTTTATGTTGAGTATATTGATGCCAATCCAACACATCAAGGCAGAGACCAAACACCAACATTGCAGTGGAGTACAATTCCCAAAAACAAGCCAATGAACAATGTACCAGATCCCATCAACTTCAACCACTTGACAAATCTGCCAAAGTGGGTGTGCAGCCAAGTCCAAAAATGCACTAGCTACATCCAATTTCCAGGTAACCAGTGATTCATTAAGGAAGCTACACTTTGAATTATACATAGCCTGGCCAAAAGTCTTCATGTTGTCATAATGAACTTTTGCTTTGAATTTTGGTATGCCAACATTCAAATCTGAAGCCAAATGATCTGTAACCACTTGAGCTTTGTTTTTCTGCCAAACCACAAACAGTGGTGTTGACTTCATTCCAGAAAGGAGGTCTTCTACATTGTCTGCCTTTAACCATTGACCTGCCTGAACTTCTTTATCTCTAAACCCTCCAATAGCCTCAAGATCTTCTTCTTCAGATGAGTAATTAGATAACAGGTTGTCCTCATCAGATAACCAGTCTCTGCCATCAAAAGGCCAGAATCCTTTGTGCAGGCTTCTCATTACCAATTTTACAAACAGCTGATTTGGGTGGTCCTATAGGATTTGCTCAAATTTATACTCATTGAATGGCATTTCTACCCAAATGTTATTCTGTAATGCCTTTAGTGTTTCTTGAAATATTGGATTATTCACAAGGTGTTGAGGAGGCAAAGAAAGGGGAGGAGCAGTCTCTGTGTCCAAAACAGAAGGCAAAATAGGTGCAAGTGATCTGTCTAAATCCCACACAAATCCTCATTTAGATCTTTGCTCTTCTGAGCCAGAAGTATCCAAGGGTCTCTTCACACCCAAACCTTTCAATGGCTGAGGCCCTCACAAACTTGCTTCTGCAGTATTAAGCACTGCCACCAAGCACAGCACAGTATTGTTGTTGTCAATGGTTAAGTTTTCTGAAGCATGCATCAACATCTTTAGCTTTATGGGCAACATAGCATTTAGAAGAGAGGTTGTGGTGATGACCACCTGGTCATGGAACAGACATACATATTCCCAAGTTCCAATTCTGACAATTGTTGCCAACTGCTTGCAAGGTCCAAAATGAGCAGGTGCATTATATTTTTGGTACAAGCCACTGAAGATGAAAAGCTAAGAAGCTGAGATAGGAAAGGAATGTGGAGCTCATTGATATTGTCCATTTGGAAAGGATTGCAAGCATAACAATCTTGCATATCAGCATTGAAGTGAATTGTGATAGATGCTCCATTTAGGATTGAATGGCAAAAGTCAATAAGGCATGTCCTGTATGTAGCAAGCTCATTTGTACAATGCCAATAGAACATAAGCACTGCTGCCATCCATGCATCAAATGTACAAGTCCACTCAGCCTCCATACAAACTGGTCTCTTGGCATCTGCATGATCCTTCTTGATGACAGAAAAACCAGCCATAAACTCTTTTGATTCATTGTCATGATTGTAACCCTTATTGAAGGTGGCATAAAGCTTGTCAAAGGTGACATAGTGATTGAGGATAATAAGTTTCCACATAGCTCTCAAAATTGGTTCTTTGACTTGTTGCAACTGAGCAAGATTAATGAGAGCATCCACCACCTTTTCTTTTGCATATTTCCAACACAATCCCCAAGTTTTGAAAAGATAAGGATCTTTGGAGATTTCTCTTGCATATCTGCAAGATGAGGGGCCATCATGAAGACTGAATTGAGAATGGACAACTGAGTGTTGGATATCTTGGGGTTTCCCAATAGTTTGGCAAGCTGATCGATAGTGATTGACAATGATTGTACTTGTAGAGTGAGAGCATGTTCAAGCTTAGCCTGTAACACCTCCCAAGCAGCTGCCTCAACTCCCTGCACATGGGACCCTCCTGCCTGATTACCTTCTTGGTTGTCATGTGGAGGTCTCGAATGACTGCCTAGCCTTTGCATTATGCAACTCAATTTGTTGTTTAACCTCATTGACGTGATTGTTAGCTTCAACTGCATTAAGACCGAGCTCCTTGACAGCCTAAATAAAATCTAGTATGGTTCATTTTCCATCAACTGTTTCATTGATGAGCCTTTGGCACTCATTACATATGACCTTGTTTTGGTCAATAGCGTGATCAACCTCCTCAGGTTCTCCTGAGTTAGGATTATTGGATTTGTGATGCAATTCAGTATCAACAGTTTGAGAATCTTCAACATGTTGGGTCATGAGGCAAAGAAATTGATGGTGAGGTAACAAATAGTGATACAACAGTCTTGAACATGGGAAGTCCAAGCAAAGATTATATTAAAATATTTATGATATAATTACAAAAAGACTGAAACCATAAGCCAATGCAAACATTGAAAATTGTAGATGTGGATATACCTCAATGAAGTATCACTACTATGAGCAATGAAAAGGGCAGCCCAAAATGCCAGTTGATGACCAGGGAAACAGGGCACAGAGGAAGTGGCAGTGCCAGAGATCAGCAAAATCATTGACATGATTGACAGCCTGGATAGCCGATGCCAAGATAGGCATTGGCCCAGGCCACCAATATATTGACAGCTGGCCCAGTAGGAAACTCCCATTCATCCACCTTGCCAGTTTGCCATACCTGTGGTAATGTCACTAGGGAAAGTGGAAACAAAAGACTGGAAAAGAAAGAGATCAGCAGGAGAGGAAGAAAAAGAAGGAAAAGGGAGGAATTACAGCTGCCAAGCCCTGCCCATGCGGAACCATGATGACCAGACCAACCATCAGCCAACTACACTCCCGGCTGATGACAAAAACATGACAAAAACATGCAAGAAAGCCCTGGTCCATGCAAGGGAGGAAGAGTATAAAGAGGAGAGGTTTTCGAAGGGAATAGGAAAGCAAGTAGTTGTCATGGCTTGGACATCCCCAGGAGTGTCTATTTACTTCGGAAACATTAGTTAATATATTATTTGAGCCCTATTCATTAGTTTTGAGACCATCTCACTCTTTTGAATTGAAATCAATCAACCTATTATTGCAAGGGACTTTTAGTACAACAGAGGCATGAGCTCTTGCAAAAACTAAGTACAACACATTGGACAAGGTTGTAAAACTCTGTACCAATAGTTAAACTTTGATTTTGCATCAATAGTATTGCGTGAAAACAAAAAAATGCTAATAATGATGGTATAATCAAACTGTCATAATGAGTCTATATAGCTTAAACGTATGCTTACTATGTAATAAATGAAGCTTGCTGTATGCAGAGTATCTTTAGTTAAGAACTATGGTGAATGATGAAATATTCATCAACTGATAACTGAGAGGAAAGAAAAACCTTACTCAGAGTAGTGATGCAAATAAGAACAAACTGAAGGATGATGGTGAAGGCGATCACTACTCTGCACAAGGTATCAGACTGTTGAGTGCGGCGGAGGGGACTATGCGCTCACCTATCTGACAATGAAGGTGGTAGCTGTGCAACACTGTTGCATGCACGGAAGAATGCAAAAAATTTTGCATGGAAAATTATGACTGATTGAAACCTCAGTCCCTACTGTTTCCGACTCCAGCATCCGGACCTTGGCACTGAGCCAAAAATGACTGTTGGTAAGCTGATTAATCAGTGGCATGAATGTTTGTCTGTGCAGAGGCCTCCAAAAATGCTCCTTACCCCTGGAACCCGTGCTTATGTCGAACCATATAGATTCAATATTTCAGACTTTCAGACAAAATGATATTCTGGACACTCTGAATGATAACTCTACACAATCCTACACAGCATTCTGGGGTCGAGTCTTCTCCACTTCTACCTCCTTCCTCCTCCGCTTCTTCTTAATCATCCTAGGATATGGCCTCAAAAGAGTTGGTTGGCTGTAGATAAAAGCATGCAGAATATTCTCGCCTAGCATGCTACTTAGACACATGAGATTGGATGTTTGCATACAAAAGTGGGTTGGAAAGTCAGCAAAGTGGTTCTCGTCGACCAAGTACCAGACAGAGTAGATCACCCAGAAATATGGTGGAATCGAAGACCAAACATGCGTTCTACCACTCTGAGTAGAAGTCCCTTTGCCATTGTCAATTTTGAATGGCTCGGCATGAACAATGGTATAGGGGTAATAAGTACGACCAGATATAGTCTCAGTATTTCCCTTGTATGATTGATTAAGGTCAGGAGACCATGCCAGAAGGTACAAAGGTTACACACAGGATGATACCTTTCCCTTTTGTTAGGATCAGAATGAAGATTATCCCACCATAGGTCAACAAGATATATCATATGATCTTCTTCAGGAAGGAGTACCCATTGTTTTTCATCAAAGGCTGCCAACACATCTTCTTGTACTACAGAATACAGGAATGTTATGACAGATAGTTCAATGGTGAAATAGCAAACTTGCTTACAATCCAGATGATTGTCTTCTGAGTCGATAAACTTGTTTGTCTCACCCCTCTCAAAACCCATGCCATATTCAATAGGGTCAAGCTATCATGCAGTTATTATAGCGACATATTGTGAAGAGGCAAACACACAATTGCTGCTTCAGATGCAATCAGACTGAACATAGAAAGTTGATCATTATCTGAGATATAGAGGTCTGAAGTCAAGAGAATATCTTCTGAGGACATGGCAACCCTGTTTGGAGACTTTGAAATTTAGGAGGGGTACAGACAACAAATCAAGAAATGAACAATTATTACATAATATTGGTGTCAATCCATTTTATACATGAGCTATGATGCATATCTACATATAATGGGACAACGGGTGGGAACTATTGGGCACTGACATAAGATTGGTCAGCCATTATGTAAAATTGGTCAGCATTATGTAAAGAAATTGTAGCATTTCAAAATTCTGGTTGTTTTCCTGTGTGCCGAATATATATACTTGATATATATAATAAGCATATAAGCATGCCAAAATTGCGCGTGTGTGTCCAGCATCAAATGATCATGTGATTTCAAAAACATCGGTCCACAGCTTCTTCTTTTGCCTTTTTCTTTGCTTTT
>JAGGAV010016055.1:0-11468 GCA_017657295.1 Termitomyces sp. DKA64
CATGATCAATGGTCCTCCTGACCTCAGCTTCAATTCCTTTGTCCCTTTCAGATACCTGATCAGTCAGATCCCTGCATTCCAATGAGTTCTGTCATAGTTGTCCAAGAATTGTGAAAGTTGTTGCATGGCATATGCAATATCAGGCCTCATAGTAATTGCAATGCATAGGAGGCATCCAATGAGTGATCTGTAGGGTAGGTGGGCAATATCTTGTTTCTCTTCCTCAGTCTGAGCTTCATGTTTTGGGCACCTGAGCTTGGCTTCTGGGTCTATGGGCAATGAGAGCAGATATGCATCCTTCTGCCCAAACTGCTAGACAACATGGTTGATAAAGGTGGTCTGAGAAAGAGCTATGGTGTGGTTCCTTCTGTCTCACTCAACAGACATGCCAACAATGTGTTGCAGGGTACCCATGTCCAAGATCAACCATACTTCTCTCAGCTGATTCTTGAACTTCTCATCTTTGTCCTTGGAGCTTGCTATAGACAGTTTTTTTTTTAATTGCCAACATGCACAGCAGCAATTACTGTCCCCAAATCCCATTTCCTATAGTATATGCATGATTCACATGCCAATCCCCCACACTAACATTTGCTTGTTCAACATCCAATTTCAGATATGCCCAACCTGTTTCATCCTGTACAGCCTCTGCAATCTGCCACTCTCTCTATCCTTGACTCCTTCACTCTTTGTTCACTCTCCCTCACTCCTCTACTGCCTTCTCCAGCATTGTTTGTAATTTGTTCTCCTTCATTGCTGCCTTTTCTATTGATTGTCACATCCAACTCAACCATCTTGGTATTGTTTCTTACATTTTATTGATTGTGTTGTGGTCTTGGTCAATTGGTGATTGCTCAAGGTTGGCAGGGGTGTCCATTTTGAATCCATTAAGGTTGTCATTGCTTGCTTGTGGTTCCAGTGATGCCAAATTGTCTAGGTCTTGGAGGGAAGGAATGGGAGGTGGGGTTGAGTGTGGGGTCAGCTTTTGTTGTGTATGGGTGTTTTCTTCAGGCACAGTAATGGTATGTAATAATTCATGATGCTTGATAAACTTAACATGATATGATTGGTGGACTTTTCTTCTGATTCTATCCCAACAGCAGTATGTTTTTGAATACTCAATGAGAACACACTTAAAGGATTGTGGTCAGACTTTTGGGTTGCAAGTTGGCACAAATACAAACACCCTACAGCCAATCTCTCACATATACAAGTAGTTGGGGTCCCAATTAAACCATAGCTTATGGGCATCTTCCCTTCTAGGGATTTGATTGGTGTTTTAGCATGTAGGTGAGTGTCTGTTAGATAGAATTCATCCTAGAGGTACTCAGGGCATCTGGAATCAAACTACATCATCCTGACCTTCCCCATCAATGTTCTGTGCATCCTCTCAACTCATCCAATTTGTGCTGACATATATGGTGCACATGCTCATCCAATACTCCCCTTGTTTCAAGCCAAGCTTCCATTTCCTTGCTATTCAGCTCACCATCAAAACCAGTATGGTATTTTCCCACTTTCAAGTTGCTCTCATCCTCATGTGCTCTCTTCCATGCTTTCAATTCCTTTATTTCTTAAGGGAATAGACCAAGGCATATTTGTGTAATTGTCCACTATGTCCAGTATGTAGTGATTTCCTGACTTTGACTTCATGTTCACTGGCCCCATCAGATCTGCCCATACTATCTCCAGTTTACATGTCCCTCTATGCTCCTCCCCCATCTCACTGGCACCTGGTCTGTTTTCCAAGGATGTAACTGTCACATTTTGGAGCTGGGCAGTGTAGAGGGGTATGTGCACCTTTGATCTTGTGGTCATGGGCTAACTGGAGAATAGCTTGGTAGTTGGCATGTCCTAGATGGCAATGCCAGGTGGCTAGGTCTGCTTCCTAGTGGACTGCATATGCATGTTTAGCAACTGCATCTGAGAGATCAATAGCATAGAGCCATTTTATTTGGATGAGGGGGCCTTAGGCAATCACCTTCTTAGTGGGCTGGTTTATCATCTGAACCCCTTCATTGTCAGAATATGAGCATGTGCAACTGTCAATTGAGATTTGGCTAATGGAGATGATGCAGACTGTTGAGGTAGGAACATAGAGCACATTTTGGAGAGAGAGGATGTTTCCTTCTGTGGTGCATAGTTGAATGTTTCCTATGCCCTACACAGTAATTGCAGATCCACCAACTTCCTTTATAGTTTTTGGTTCAATGGGTTGGAGTGTAATGAAATCAGATTTGCAAGGGAAGATATAGACCATTGCCCCAGAGTCAACATAGAACAGGCAGTCTGTGATGGCCATGAGGACAGTATCTTGGATCTGGTTGGTTGGTGCAATCATCATGACATCTGACTGGTCTGCTCCTACCCTGTATTTTTCACAGTCAATTGAGGTTTTGACCTCCTCCTCAATGACTGCCATCCAACCTTGCCACTCATCTTCATCTGCCAGGGAAATGCAGCTGACACTTTATCCATGGTCAGTCTGGCAAAACTGATGGTTGCAGGCATGGCAGTCAGTGTTTGGAGCTTTCCCAAATCCCCTTCTTCTACCAGGAATACCTTCCCCTTTGGACCTGTGAGCTGGGTGTATGCTTTCCCCCCTGCAGCAGCATTTGTGGTGGAGGTCATACCCCTCCCTTTTGTGCTCTGAGGATCAGCTGCTTGTGCAGCATTCTGAGCCATATCAAAGCCCTGCTTCTCTATGGCTCCCCCTGGATGTGTACAGTAAGGTGCCTCACACCCTTCACATGATCTATTGTGAGTGGCACATGTCATGCAGCATTTGGCTCCTGCATGGTGAGTGTGTCCAGGGAGCCATGGTTTCTGTAATTTCCAATGGCCATGCACCACAGCTGCAAGTGTGGTATTGGTTGTCAGACTAGTGCCAGAGGCTTTGAGCATTGTGAGATTCTGCATTGTTTCCATCAGCTTCTGGATGTTATCTGAGCTATAGGGCTTTTCTTTTGTGGCATTGGCAAGGCTTCTGGAGACTTGTGCTTGAATTAATGCATATTGTGCACTGTTCAAACTGTTGAGTAAAATGATGCATTTAAACAGATCCTCATCTAGCATCTTGATGGCAAAGATACAGGTTACTGTATCACAGATCTTCTTTGCCATCATTGTGAGTGGCTCATCAGAGGAGCACTGAATCTTCAGGACTTCCTGAATCAGCATGGCCATACAAACTGGCCCCTCACCTTCTGCTCTCATCTTTACCTGATCATACAGGCTTGCAGCAGTCCTAGCATCATCCAACACTTCATCTTTGGACTCATCTAGTGCCATGAGGACAACTGCATGTGCAAGATCATCATTGGCTACCAAATTCTGATATGCCACAGGTTTGGCACTAGCAGTAGGACAAGCAATATAGGTAGAGAACACATGGAATTTCAGTCCAAGGATTGACAAGTGTATTTTGAGCAACTTGGACCATTTGCTGAAGTTTGCAGTGGGAGAGTTGCAAGCAAACATATTGTGCTTCCATTCTGCTCCATGGATGGAAATGGCATGGATAGATGGGATAGCAGCTTTGAGGACAGGCATTTTTGAGTTAACAATTATAGACAGGTGTAGTACAACAGAGAATGTCAGTTATGCTATTTTTGGATAACAATAAAGATTGTCTCTGATTTGGGTGGACAAAGAATTCCCTGACAAGAGGAAATTGATGGAGGACAACTCCAAATGGGGTAAATCAAACACAATCAGCATTTGTTTGAGGACAAAAGGGTAATCCAATGAGCAGTGGTACTGTGTTGAGTAGCCTGCTCAGAAAGAGCCCATAACCTGTTGGAACCCAGAAAGGTGCAGTGAGTATGTCAGGTGTGACACCTAGACAGATACTAGTAAGTACAAAGTCCTCAGAGCATGTAAACAGAACTGTATTATAGATACCTAGACAGATACTAGTAAGTACAAAGCCTTAGTACAGTTGCATTAGTATTGATACATGTGAGTATGTCTAAGAGTAATGTACCCTCAGAGCATGTAAACAAAACTGAGGGTATGATGTACAGATGCCTAGTACATATAAGTAAATGGGACAAAGCAGTCTGTGGCCCATGTAGTGGCCCTGATATTTGTGTCCATTGTCATGTCCACAAGACTCCAACACTCATTGCTCCCAATGCTACACAGGTGGTTTAAGTGGTCATAAAGTTGGCAAACAACAGCAGTATTTATCAGGTCTATCCATTGAATTAACTGGTAAGCTTTCCAGTAATGTCTGACTCTCTGCTTGCCTTGCTTGCCCCTTGCCAAGCTCTTGTGAGCCCCTGTACTTGCTCAACTCTTGCCTGCTGCTTGCAACACTGGTCCTGTGGAAGAGCTTCTGCAAATGTTAACCCTTGCCCTTAAAGGTTTGGAGAGACAGGAACTGACCCATGGGAAATTAGCAACAAGGCTTGGTGCCAAGACAAAGGTCACAAGTGCTGGTATAAGTGCCTATGTAGCAAGACATCTGGAGCCACAAGTAATTTTGGGATACCAGTTCCAAGGCTTCCACTAGCCATGCTGTTCCACAATGCATTGACAGAGTTCTGGGATGTTGAGTATATAGATCCAACCATGAAAAGTCAGGAGTCCATCTTGTGGTGTTGACTCATCAGTATGTAATGCCTTGACCCCTTGAGGTCATCAGGACTGGAGAGATTAAGCTGCCTGTGCTATTGCATTGTCCTGGAGGCCCTCCCAATTGCCTTGTCAGCTATCCTTGAGGATTTTTGCCTCATTTTCTTGGACAGCAATCCCTTCCAGAGCACAGATAAGAGCCCTGGCTTGAGGAGGACAATGTTGTCATTGTTGCCCTCTTCTGTCCCATGATCTGCTCTCATAGACAATGCATCTGGCTTGCCCATGGTTTGTCCACATTTGTGGTACAACAAGAAGTCAAAGTTGGCTAGATACAAGGACCATCAAGCTTGGTAGCAGTTGAGCTTCCTTGATATGCAGAAGTGCTGAAGGTTCTTGTGGTTGGTCCAAACTTCGAACTTGTGCTGGGTACCTAAAAGGAAATGTTACCATTTTACAAGGGAACAAATAATGGCAAGCATCTTCTTATCATGGATCTTATACTTTTATTCTACTGCATTGAGGCTTTTGGAGTAGAAGGCCACAAGATGCTATTTGCCATCTTCCTTTGACTGGTGAGAGAGGACTGCTCCTGTAGGATGGTCAGAGCTGTTAGCTTTGACCCAGAAGGAGAGTCATCATTGAGCAAAGGGAGGACTGGCATAGAGGTAACAGCTTGTTTGAGGGCATCAAAGGTGGCTTGCTGTAAGAACTCCCATTACCATAGTGTCTTTAACTGTTAGGTCAAAGAGGGGGCAAGCATGATGAGTGAAGTCCTGTTTAAACCTCTGGTAGAAGTTGACAAAGCCTGAGAATGCTTGGACTTCCTTCTTGTTCTTTAGCTCTGGCCACTCAAGCTACACCTGCCACCTTGACTGGATTCACCTTAGCCCTTCTATGAGAGATGATTGGACCAGGGTACTTGACACTTGACCTTAGTCTGCCCAAACTCACACTTCTCTGGCTCAAGGTAGAGCTGGTGTTGGTGAAGTTATTCCCAGACAATGTGTGTGATCTGACTATGCTCCTCTAGGTTCTCTCCAGATAAGCACAAACAACACCTTCTGCAATTAGATCATCAAAGATGTTCTTCATCATTGTCTGGAAAGTAGTAGGGCTATTGCTGAAACCAAAGAACATTACCAAAGGTTCAAAGAGTCCCCAGTTAGTTCAGAATGTTGCCTTCCACTTGTCTCTTTTCTTGATGCACACATTGGTGTAGACCCAGAAGACATCCAACTTGGCAAGATAGTGTTCACCCTGGAGTTTGTTGACAAGTTCAGAGATGAGAGGTAAGGGATAGCAATTCTTCACCATCATTACATTCAGGACTTTGTAATCCTGAACCAGACAAGGAGATCCATACTTCTTCTTAATGAAGAAGACTGGGGATGCCATCAGGGACTTAGAGGGTCACATCTATCTGAAGTTGAGATTATCCTGCAAGAATGCATCCAGGCTGTTCTGCTCTTGAGGAGCAAGAGAATAGACCTTGTAGCTGGATGACTCTGAGCCAGGCAGCAGCTCCATGTCATGATCTCATTGCTTGCACTCTGGTAGACAATCAAATGATGCTTTGTAGAATATGTCCTCAAAGTCTTGGAGGTGATGGGAAATGGTGCTACAAAGAGGCTTGGACTGGGAGTTTTCTGCAAAAGCCTGGGCTATGAGAGGTGGTCCAACTAGCTCTGACCTTTGCTGCTGTTGGAGGACAGAATCTTGTAGCATAGATCCTATCACCTGCCTCAATAGCCTCATCTGGAGACTCCATCTAGAGTGCCAGCAAATCCCTGGTGCATCTGTCTTGCTCTTGAACTTCACACCTAACACCCCAAACATCCTCATAGAGGTCCTGTATGCAAGGAAATTCCAAGGGGGGGAGGGATATAAAAGGTCAAGATCAGCATAAGGGTGATGCCCTACACAACAAGTGTCATGATAACATGCACATATGACCTGTATATACATAGTCAATCCTTCTATATATGAGTCTTTACCTTTGTCCATCTTGTTTATAGGTATGTACATTGCATGTACATGACAAGACCAGATAATCTATCTTGTTTATAGTCATTCTATTGTGCTGCATTGCAATTTGCAGACAGAGACACTACACTTGGACAGAGGTTTCAAAAAATCTCTTTGCATGTTTCTTGAGAATAGATGGCTGCCCCCCCTGACACTGAAGGCATGCCACAACTGCCACTGGTTTTGCCTTGTTTGTGTCCCTGGACAACATCAATCCTGACATGTTGCAGATGCAGGTTTGTGCAGTTTCTGTCAGGGGACTGTTTCCTAATTACAGGCCCACTGCTCATGTTCATCCTCCCATCTTCTGTGACAAGTACTCTCAACCAAGGGCTATTCTACAGGTATACTTTCCTGTGGTCATGTGCACTGAGGCCAGAGATGTGGCCATTTACATTGGATTTCCATTTTTGGATTGGGTTCTAGAATTAGTCATTGTTGCATGTTTTTTCCAGAAGCTCCAGAGTAAATTTTGGAAATCCTCATATTTGTTCTCTTTGGATCTCCCTCTGCCAGGTGAGTAGCTATGGGAGGACAAACATGAGTAATAGGCTCAGAATAAGGGAAACAAACAGTCCCCTGACACACAGGCCTGATATATGAAGGTCTTCTAAACTGACATGTCCTCCTTATCCTTCAATTCAAATGAGTTAAAATTTTCATGTCACATGTGGTTGGAAAATTTACAGAGGGAGAATTGAACCTCCAATCTACTTCTCAATCCAACATCAAACAGCACATACAATATAGCCATGAGACTATAATTTCAACAATACTTTGCTAATGCAAGGGCCTATGTACCCATGTGATCTATGCATGTAGACACAGTGGTCAAGCTGATTATGGTTCAGTTAGGGTTCTGGTTTGGTGGTTAAAGGTTGGTTAAGCTAGGTTTTTGTTGACAGTTAGGTCCAGCTTAGGGTTGGTGAAGTGGTTATGGTTATTGTATTTTCTATTCTTTGTGTTTGGGGGCACAGGTTCAATCCTGCACATGGCAGAATTCCTTGTAACCTGCAGGCTCATGCTTTACTTGTAATTACAAGACCGTGATATATATGAAGCTAACTGTATTGCCTGTTTGCTTCGTGTACTTCTTCATGTCCTCCTCTTATCACAATCTCTGTGGGGTTCTTCAGAAGTCTATGGATAGTCTATCTCACCCAGATTCACCAACTTAACTATCAAGGCACCTAAAAGATTCAGGGTGTGGAAAGAGTTCAGGTGATCAACAAGGACTCTCATACATCATTCATGCTCCTGATACGAAGAAAGACATTCCAAAATTCATTATGTCCATGGTTTTCGTGGTAGCAAAGAACCAATATACAACGCAATACCACAAACCACAGTCAGGACATAATATACCAGGTATCCGCCCATATAATTTCTCTCGATGGAAAGAGAAAATAGAGAAGCTGCGGCTGCGGGTCCAACAGCTCTCATCAAACTCACGGTCATCTAGCATGAAGAGGATTGATCATTTGACACGGGATCGAGAAGAGTCACCTACCTGACTGATACCGTTCGTTACACCTAGCGACGCACGATTTGGGGCCGCGGCCGCGATAAATATGAATATCGTGCCTACCACTTAGTATAAAAACTACTAGTATTGATGAAATTCGGATTGACTCACTGAATGATAAGCCCATCACAATTGAGAGCATGGTCTGCGACCCAATTGCTACCCACACGATCCATCCTATGTCACCCCTCCTCGCCATCTCACTTATCAGGGGGAATAGCAGAAACGACGGGACCGCACAGGATACCCCCAGCATAAATGTCATCTTACTTCCAATGGTGTCATGGATCCTTGCAAAGAAGAACATTTGAAAAATTCCATTCAAAATGCCGTGAGCAGATAGAATTTGACCAATTACTGAGGGAGAGAGACCGAGCCCACCAATGAGGATCGGTGTTGAAAGAAAGAGAGGCTGGATGGTTCGGAAGGCGATTTCAAGCATTGCAAAGAAGGCGTAGTTGCCTGCGGCTATAAGGACAGGCTGAGTAAGGAGGGAGATGAAGGGGAGAGGTTTGTTCTCTTCAGACAAGGGGACATGATTCTCCATCATCCCATCCGATCTCAGGACCCGCCTTCCATCGTTGTCATGGTTTTGAAGTCGAGATAGACAAGAAATTGAGATTGGTGACTTATGTGTGTCCTTCAGGAACAGAAGTGAAACGACCCATATAAATGCTGAGTACACCGCTGGCATTGCACAGGGTAGGAAGTACGGGTATTCCTTGAGAAACTTGTTTTTTCCGAGCAGGGACGGAAATTGTACTGTGGGATTGGAAAGGATACCTCCAATGATCGGACCTACCTAGTCATGTAAGTTATGAGCAAGAGAATGATCTTTGGGAGTGAGAAGTGATTCACAGATCCGCCAGTGGACCATGCAATCGGCAGGTACGCATATGCCTATCGGGAAAAAGTGTAAATAGCTGTAGTGGTGGATCATAATAGAACCCACTTGTGCTATATTCGTCGAGTCTGTCAACTCCGCCATCATACTTGACCGAAGACCAACGACAATCACACCATAACTCATTGAAGTTAGCAGGTTATACGTACCTCTTAATCACACTAACATTCCCATCTTGTACTCATCAGGATTCTAGGAGACACCGCTTGCACGAAAGGACACGTACTCAGAGCGCCACAAATACCCCGACTACCAGGTTCGATTTGAGTCAGCTACGGGCAATCCTCACAAGTAACGAATCTACCAACCCACCTCAGAACCAAAGTCCAGAAGGTCTTTGAAAGCCCAAATGAAACCATTGAAAGCGTCAATCCGAAAAGTCCGATAAGGACTATAGGTTTGCGCCCTATGTTGTCTGACATACGGCTCCAGTAGAGGACGGTACTTGCTTGTGTTATGAAGAACAGCGAGTGCTATACAACAAGATATCATGATACACAAACATAATTTGTAAGGGAAGTCATCAATCGACGCACCAATAACCCGACATAGTACCCGACTCGACTTTCATTCCCATTTGTCACGCCGATATCTCTTATGAGCTGCATGAGTAATAGTCCGTCAGTACAGGGAGAGAGTTCAGGTAATAAATGAGCAATGCACTTGTGGTGCAAAAGGCGATATAACCTGAATCGCCAACGGTTCGGAAACCTGCAGTAGCATGACAATTGAGAACTGTCCCCAAGGGAGCGGGGTACGATTCTGCTTTTGTCCATGTGCCGGAGGAGGAAGGAGAGGCGTCTCCTCGCTTGTCCCACCTGAGATGAGATTGGACATATGAATTGGGCAAACAAGGAAGCGAGAAAGAAAGAGGTTATAACAGGCTGATGTCTCATCACGAACATCGAAAATTTACAGCGGTCACGGTATTGATAGCCAGGTCAATATTGACTACTTGTCTCGATGCAGGTTGACGTGTCCAAGAAGGTTTGAATGGGCCTCGTTCGCTCCCCTTCTGTCTAATCGCTTGCCTTAGCCTGAGATAGTCACCGGTAGCTCGGACTGATGTTCTACTCGGATTGTGGAAGACTTCCTCCTACTCAATTTAGTGGGCATTCGTATCATACTCCTGACAGAATGGTAAGTGCTTCTTGATCGGACTTTAGGAGGGTTATCTGATTGACCATTAAGTATCCTAAGGATATCCAAACGCACCTCTTCTTGAAGCATGAGATCGGCTTTAGGCCCGGTTTGGAACTACAAATTTTGAGGGGGAAATTCATCAGGAAAAAAGGAAACCTTACACAAAGGAATTCCATAAGTGAAAGTCAAGTATAAATAACATTTATAAGTATGATATTGCTATGTAACCGGTAGTAATCATAATTCTCACTAGGACGTGATTTCACAGGTATGTATCCCAGCAGGACCATTGCATGCGCTGAAGGTTGACAATAGATTTCATGCTCTGTGTTTCCAATCGCTCCATAGACTGGATATGCCTGGTTGTTACCACTAAAGTTCGGCTGGTTTTATGTGATGACAAGATAATCAGTACAGTGGTTGCGCCCACAGGTAATTTTTCCTTGACAGGGATTGTCATCAGCGCTGATTATCTTCACCTGTTAGATATATATTGACTCGCCTGCTTATCTCCACCACTGTTTGGCTTGTGTCCATGCTTTGCAAGGCAGTACGACAGAAGATCTAGAACTACACCTGACCCTTTCACTTTAATGCATTCTTCTCTGTAACACTAATGAGGCAACGTGAGAAACTGATGAATGACACTGAATGCATTGGTAATGCAACACGGCGAGTGCATTACTAGTAAAAAAAATTACTCTAACCAGATTGAACCAACAAGTTCTTGAAGCATCAAACACATAACACATAATAATAACCAATACACAACAAGTTCATGTTGATGTTTCAACATTGTTATTATATATACTAATGAAGAACTGTCCCACATTCCAGTCAAGTTCAGTCAGGGTTTTTGTTAAGGGTTAACTTGGTAAGGTTTAGTTAGGTTTGGTTAGAGGTTTGTAGGACAGGTTCCGAGATCTAGGATAGATTGAGGTTACATGCTAGTATGAGCTGCTGCAAGGCATGGCATGTCTGAGATCTCACTCACTGAGGTAGCTGTCATGCCAGGAACCAAGCTTTATATTGATGCCAAGCTTTATATTCAAATATAACAAGATAATAAATCAAATGTATGGGCAAGGAAGGCTATACATGCCAAAGAAGAGAGATCAAACAAAAACAAGAATAAGTTAAACACTTCCTGTTTTGCAGACAGGAGAACTATACTAACTATTACTCTATGGTTGACTGCTTGATTAGGTTCTCTATGTACAAAAATTTACACAAACAAACAATGTAAATGATACATATACAAGCACAAATAACATATACAAGCACAAATAA
>JAGGAV010016056.1:0-11410 GCA_017657295.1 Termitomyces sp. DKA64
CTGGTGGCCTTCTACTTGAAGAGTCTGAATGTGGTCAAATGCAACTACAAAATCCATGACAAGGAGATGCTGGCCATCACCTGGTTCCTTTGAGGAATGGCAGCATTTCCTGGATAGCACACAGCATAAGTTTGAAGTCTGGAAAGATCACAAGAACCTTGAGTATTTCCAGATGGCCAAGAAGCTTAATCACCAACAGGCCTGGTGGTCCCTCTATTTAGCCAACTTCAACTTCTCACTGCACCACAAGCCAGGCCAGAGCATGGGGAAGCCAGGCCAGAGCATGGGGAAGCCAGGCCAGAGCATGGGGAAGCCAGGCCACAGCATGGAGAAGCCAGATGCCCTGTCCCAGAGAGCAGACCATGGCACCAAGGGAGATGACAACAGTAAAATCATGCTCCTCCAGCCTGAGTTGTTTGTGATCCAAGCCATGAAAGGCTTAGCTGTTGAGGGGGCAGAGGTGAAGATCCTTTGGGATATCTGGTGGGGCAATTGAGATGGTCTGCAGGAGGAACTTGTCACTCAGGTGGCCTAGGCACTCAAGTCCAGATGTATCACTGGTGTCAAGTCAGTCCATGCAGATGAATGGGCCCTCCATGACAGACTCCTAACCTTCTGGGATTGTATCTATGTGCCCAACAACCCAGAGCTCTGCCATAGGATTGTAGAGTGACACCACAATTCCCAGATTGCAGGACACCCTGGCCAGTGGAAAACACTAGAGCTGGTGTCCTGGAACTACTGGTGGCCCCAGATGTCCCAGTATATTGGATCCTACACTAGTATATGCAATCTCTGTCTCCAGATCAAGCCTCAATGCTGCCTTCCCTCCAGCCAGCTGCATCCCCTGCCTATCTCTGCAGAGTAATGGAGCATTGCTTTGGTAGACTTCATCATAGAACTCCCTAATGCCCATGGCTACAATGCCATCATGGTAGTGGTGGACCTCTATGGCAAGTGAGCACATTTCATCCCCACTCACAACACTTGCTCTGCTATGGGCATCACTAACCTGTACTAGAGAAACATCTGGAAGCTGCATGGCCTCTCCAATGCTTATGTATCTGACTGAGGCCCACAATTTGTGGTGGACTTCACTTGGGAGCTCTATCAACTACTCAATGTGAAGCTTCACACCTCTACCACCTACCACCCACAGTCTGATAGCCAGACCAAGCATGTGAACCAGGAGCTCAAACAATACCTCTGCCTCTTCTGCAACAAGTGCCAGGATGACTGGGACAAACTCCTCCCCAATGCCAAGTTCCAGTACAACAACCATGTTCATGTGGCCACCCAGTTTTCACCTTTCTTTCTGGATACCAGACATCACCTGCACATGAGCTTTGAACCCCCAGCCTGACCTTCAGAGAATGAGGCTGTGAACAAGTTTGTGGACTGGATGAAGATTGCACAGGAGGAAGCCTGGGCAGTGCTGGCAAAGGTGAAGGATGACATGGCATGGTACTACAACTGCAGAAGGACAAGCCTGGAGATCAAGTCTACCTGGATGCCTCTGATATTACAACCACCCAGCTATTAAGGAAGCTCTTGCACTGACAATTGAGACCCTTCATGGTAGAATGGCAGGCAGGGCCCCTAGCCTATCAACTCCAGCTCCCCATGGGGATGTGACAGCTCCATCTGGTCTTCAACCATGGTCAAACTGACTCTGGCCCTGGCAGACCCTATCCTGGGATGATGCCTGCCACCTCTGCCTCCTCCAGTGGTAGTCAACAATAGCAAGGAGTATGAGGTGGAAGAAATCCTGGACAGCTGTCTATTCTGGTGGGGACTACAGTACAAGGTGAAGTGGAAAGGCTACAGAATTGAGGACATTTCCTGGGAACCCCAGGAGAACATGCACATGCCTGGACTGGTTGGGGAGTTCCACCAACAACATCTGGATGCACCACAAGCCATCAGAGTAATATATCCCCTCCCCCTGGTGGACCAGGCAATCTGGAACTTTTTCTACCCTACACATCAAGACACTGCATGCTAGAGGGGGGGTGATGTCAGGGGACTACCCTTTTCCAACCTCCACCCCTGTCTGACACCAACTCTCCTCATCCAGTTCTGCTTCCCCAAGGCTTGTTCAACAGCTCTGAGGTGCTCTGTGGGTCCCCAGAGATCTCTGGAGACCCCTGAAACTCTCTGTGATCCCTTGTTGTGCACTTTGGCCAAGTCCAGTCACCTACACAGTTGTTTCCATGCCTCCACCACCCCCTGATGTGCTGCACCAAGCAGCAGGGATTCTTAGACCTGTTCTCTTTGGATTCCCCTCTGCTAGGTGATTAGTTACCATTTGTATTGTTGATTACTGTTTCTAATATACTTTGGATTCCCCTCTGCTAGCTCTATGATTTAGCCATTGCTCCTAAAGGTCACCCATACAGAGGTCCTCCAGGGCATGCAAAGAACCTGGTAGTGGTCATGGTGCAAATGGAGGTTGATCTGGCAGGAGAAGGCTTGGAGGGGAGGGTTCTGGAAGAGGAAGGGTGAGGGATTTGTAGTCTGGCATTGATGAGTGTTCTTGGACCTTTCTTGCTGTATTGTATTGTTGTATATTGTACTTGTAGTGACTGTAAATGACAGTCTTCCACAGCCTGAGAATGAATCTCAGATTAAGTAAACAAAGATGAGAAATGGAAACATAAGATACTGGTGGGAGTTGAATCCCTGCTGAACCCAGAGGCAGGGGTTATGCCCACTGATGCTGTCTGTATATGCTAGTCCTGGGTGTTAAGATGTAGAATCCAACTAGGTAGTCACTATAATTACAGAGTTTAGTTAAGCCTCAGTCTCTGTACAATTGACTGTATTTTTGTGCATACCTATAATCACAGAGTTTAGTTAAGCTATGGTATGCATAAGTAATTGTCCAAGTCTTGTAGGTAAGTAATTGCTCACCCTCAGTCTCTGTACAATTGACTGAGGGTGTTTGGTATCATGTCTGGGTATATATGTCTTTTCTATCCATTGTCTCTTTGTTCGACAACAAGGAGACTAACCCTGACCAGGGTCTGACCATTGATGGCCAATGCTCACAGTGGCCATATGCATTGGATTGCAACACTCCTCCTCACTGCAAATGTTGGCATCATCCTAATCATCCTACTCCTCCTCATGTGGAATCCTGGACATCCCCAGTATGGTATGTAGTTTCAAAAATTGTGGTGCAGGTAGTGCTTTGGTAAATATGTTGGCAATGTTGTCTTTGGTATTGATGTATCGCACAATGATCTCCTTGGAGGTGACTCATTCACATAGAAAATGGTACTTTATGTTGACATGTTTAATGCACTGGTGGAGCATTGAGTCTTCTGATAGGTTGATAGCAGAGTTGTTATCACAGAGTAGTGTTGTTGCTCCTGTTGGGGTGTGTCCAATGGCAGCCATCAATGTGCATAACCATATGCATTCCTGTGTGGCCTCAAATGCTGCCATATACTTGGCTTCACAGGAGGATGCTGCAACAGTTTGCTGTTTCTGAGTCAACCATGAGATTACTCCTGAGCCCAGTGACCATGCATACCTGCTAACACTCCTCCTAGTATCCAGACAATTTGCCCAGTCTGAGTCCATGAACCTCAGTAACTATATCAGGTCCTTTCCACCCAAGGATAGCCCCATTGTCCATGTGCCTTTCAAGTATTGCAGTGTTTGGATTGCTGCATGCCAGTGCATCTGCATATAGCAATCCAGATACTGAGAAAGCTGTTGAACCACGTACTGGATATCTGAGCATGTCAATACTGTGAGCCATAACAAGCCACCCACCAACCTCCTGTATAGGATGCATGAAATCTTGTCATGATCCTTGGAGGACAATTTCAATAGATCTGCTTGCCTCAACTTCATGCCAGGTTCCATGGGTGTTAACACAGGCATAGCATTGGTTTGGCCAAACTGTTGCATAAGCCTGTTGATTAGCATGGTCTGTGAGAGGTGTACCCTGCCATTCTCCCAATCCCATTCAACCACAATGCCTAGGATATGTTTTGGTGTGCCTAGATCTGCAATAGTCCATATGCTCTCCATTTCCTGCTTGAACTGTTCATTTGCTGCCCTTGTGCTTGCAATTGAAAGAAAGTCATCAATGTGTACCCCCACAATAACTATTCCATGGTCAGTCCTCCTATAGTATATGCATGCAAACCTTGTGAACCCCCACTTCTTCATATGACTGTTGAGAGTCTTGTTCCAGATCCTTCCTGCCTGCTTCATGCCATACAATCCCTTCACCAGCCTACATACCCAGCTCTCCCTCCCTTTCTCCTCAAAGCCCTTTGGTTGTTCCATATACACTGTCTCCTCCTCTGGTAACACACCATTCAAGAATGCTGTTTTGACATCAATCTGATTGGCATCTCATCCCAGGGTTGCAGCAAGGTGCAGCAGAATTCTCCAGGATTCTGTGCATGCTGTAGGTGAGGTGGTCTTAGTATAGTCCTTGCCATATACCTGGTTGAATCCTTGTACAACATGATGTGTCTTGAATCTAGTGATTTTCCCATTTTCATCTTGCTTAATGGTAAATATGGGTCAACCTTTCAGGATGCACTGGCCTCATGGAACATCTTCTCATGGGACAAGCATCCAAACTCACATTTCCTTCAAAGAATTGAGTTCCTCATAGTAGGATCTTTCCCATTCTATTGCATTGGGTGAGTTCTTCACTTCTTCCCAGGTTCTTGGAGCCTCAGAGTTGGCTTCAGGGTCTAGGTCTGGTAGGTCCCCAATTGTGTTAAGCACTGACAGGACCTGATCAAGGTCAGGTTCCTGTTGCTCAGTGACATCATGACTGTCTTCCTGGACTTGCCTTAGGTCTTCTGCCACTCTCCTACACTCTGCCTTTGCTTCTTTGATACATTCTGCTGCTTCTTTCAATTCTCTAACTGCCCTCTCTGTTCTGGACTCCCCTCAATCTCCTTGACATGCCTTTTCTATAGGGATTGTTACTCATGTGGATCGATGAGGTTGGTGCTCCTGAATGGGTTCAACATTTGGTAGGTTGATATCTGGTGTGGTAACTTGCAGTTCTTCAGGGAGTACTCCTGGAATATTTTGGGTTTCCTTGCTCTCCTCTTCAATGGGTTTGGTGGGCATGTTGACCACTCCTTTTGCAATAGAGTTCATAGTCTGAAAATCTGCCTTGACTTCCTCTAGGTTTTGGTCATCCATGGCTGAAGTGTGAGAGTTGTTATGGCTTTCAATGAACTTGACATGGTATGAGCTGTAGACCCTCTTTGTTGACCAATTGTAGCAGTGATATGCTTTAGAGTTTTGATCATACCTGATCAATATGCATTCAATGGACCATTTGTAGATTTTTGGATTGTGCTTATTCTGTATTAGTATAAACACTTGGCATCCAATCTCTCAAATATATGAGTAGCTTGGTCTCCTCCCATACCATAGTTCATCTGGTGTGACATTGCATACTGCCAAAGTCTTTGTTTTCCCATGTAGGTGTGCCATGGTCAAGTAGAATTCATCCCATAAGAAAGGTGGACATTTGGCTGCCAGTCTCATTGCCTGGGCCTTACCCATCAGAGTACAATGCATTTGCTCCACTTGCCCTATGTGTGCAGATGTGTAGGGAGCACCAACCTCAAGTAAGATCCCTCTCTGTCTGTACCATTCTTTGTGCTCTATGCCATTGAATTCTCCATCTTGCCCTGTTTGCAGTATCTTCAGACATAGCCCAGTCTCATTTTCACATGCAAGAATCCAGGCCTTTAGTTTGTCAAAACCATTGTCCTTTGCCTTCAGAGGAATCAACCATGGTTTATTTGTGCGGTCATCAATGATATTCATAACATAATTATTCCCAGTTCTAGATGTGATGGCTGTTTGCCCTGTGAGATCCACCTAGATTTTCTCCAATTTCCTCATTGCTCTGTGCCCTTCCCCCTCCTCCCTCTCCTTTGGTACTGGTGTCCTGGTCTGTTTGCCCAGGATACAATGGTCACACTTTGGAGGTTTTGATGGAAAGGAGGAGGGCATACCTTCAATCATGCCTGCATGTGCCATCTGCATTATAGCTTGATAATTGGCATGTCCCAACCTGAGGTGCCAGAATTTGAGGTTGGAGGGTGCATGCACAGCAAAAGCATGGTTGTTGAGCAAGTCAAGCATGTAGAGGTCTCATTTAGGGAGAAGGGTTCCAGTGGCAACAAGTTTTCCATTGGCTTTCTGGGTGAGAGTTGCTCCAATGTCATCAAACATGGTGGTGATGCCAATTTGACAGGCTAACTTGCTGACAGATAACAGGTGTACTGTAGACTTTGGTACATAGAGTGCATTCTGGAGTTTGAGATGGGAGCCTTCTGCAATGTAGAGTCAGATAATGCCAATCCCAGTTGCAGCAATAGTGGATCCCCCTACCCCTTGAATTGGTTTCTTGTGGATAGGGTTGAGAGTGATGAAGTCATTTACATTGGGAGAGATATGGACTGTTGCCCCTGAGTCTAAGAAGAAGGGGTCTGTCATTCCAGTATTGCATGATAAGGCTGTGTGTTCATCCCAATTGATGCTTGCTTTGGGTTTGTCTTCAAATGTAATCCACACATCAAATTCAAGAGCTTCAACATCATCCAGTGATCCAGGGGGTGGCAGCGTGTCTGATGCTAATCCTGCAAACTCTGTTTTTGTCAATCATGTTGCTAGATATGCTGCAATGGTCTCTGTGTTGCCTTCAAGAGTGAATGTGTTGTTCCCAGCAGGCATGAATGTAATTTTGGATGTCTTCTTCTTATCTTTGTCCTTCTTGAGATTTTTGTAATGGGCTAATCAGGCTTTTTTTTGACTCCTTGATTATTTCCCCAGCCATCACCCCTCCTTCAAGGATACACCACAGGGCAGTGTGACCAGTGTATACCTGAACAGGTTGAACACATTCTTTGCAAGCCATACACATAAGTTTGCTCCCTCTGAATGGTTTTGTGGCATATGCTGTTGGCGTCAAGTCTGTGGGCAAGGATCCACTCTTGTCAGCCTTGAATAGGGTCTGTTCTCCTTCCAGGAATTGCCTGATCTGCGAGGATCCATACTTTTTGACATCCCCAGCTTGTCCTAGATCATGGGATATGATAGATCTGATATGCAAGAATGATTTGTTGGATAGAGCAGAGAGGATGGCAATAGACTGCAGAAGTTCTTTGGAGACTCCCCTGTGTCAAAGGCATGGTCAATCTTCTTGTAAATTGTGTTGACTGTCTTTGTGAGAGGTTCTGATAGGGAGAATTTTGTGGTGAGGGCTTCCTGGAGAAGACACACTTGCTTCACAGGGACTGCACCACCATGTCAATCCTTCAAGTACTTCCACAGAACTATGGGATCCTCTTCCTCTGTGCAAAGCTTCTGCTCTGGAGAGAAAATAACTCACTTGAGGAAGGAACATGCCAGGCACTTATTGGAAGCCCAAGCATGGCAAGCACATGGTTCATAGGTGGAGTGCAGAGCTGATGGTGGATTGAACACATAGTCACACAGCTGGACCATTGAGAGCTCTAGCTTCATAGTATATGCCCAGTCCATGTACTTTCCATTGTCCTTATCCAGTATGTGCCCAGCCCATGTCGATGTGATTTTCCCAACAGGGAGTATGGTAGGGTAACTTGAATTGTTGACCATCTTCATCTCAGCTATCCTGGTAGTGGACAAGGTCACAGGTGGGGGTGCAGGGGGAGGACTAGGAGCCTCGGATGAGCCTTTGCCCATGGGTGCCATAGCAGTACTTTCAAGACAAGAACAAGAGATTCATGTGATGTCTGTGTAGATAAGATCAAGATTGGGTAGTCAGCCTGGCAGTGAGTAAGATTTGTACTTCAGGATTTGAAGCAGCAACAACCCATAACCTGTTAAGAAGTAGAATTCAACTAGGTAGTCACTATAATCACAGAGTTTAGTTAAGCCTCAGTCTCTGTACAATTGACTGTATTTTTGTGCATACCTATAATCACAGAGTTTAGTTAAGCTACAGTATGTGTAAGTAATTGTCTGAATCTTGTAGGTAAGTAATTGCTCACCCTCAGTCTCTGTACAATTGACTGAGGGTGTTCAGTATTGTGTCTGGGTATATATGTCTTTTCTGTCCATTGTCTCTTTGTTCAACAACAAGGAGACTGACCCTGACCAGGGTCTGACCATTGATGGCCAATGCTCATGGTGGCCATATGTGTCAGATCACAACATAGTTTTTGTTGTGTCCTCATATTTTTTTTTGATTGATTGTGTCCTTATGTTATTTTTTACACTCATCCTCATTCTTTGATCTTGTCCTCTATTTTCAAATCTCTTGTCCTCCATTTTGATTGTGTCCTCTATTTTTGATTGTGTCCTCTGTTTTTTCACTCATTAGGTATTTTGTCCCTCATATGTTCCTCAGAATGCTTGGTTATCTCATTTTCTTCTGTGATGTTTTATTCAATCTGTCAACCAATTACCAGCACCTGTGACCTCTGTGTTCGTATTGATCCTCAACACCAGCTTTCTACAAGTCATATTCACTCTCCCCAAACTTTGTCAGCTTTCTGAAGTGTTGCCTCCATGTATTACATTGTAGAGCTCCCTAATGCCCATTGTTATAATGCTATCATGGTCATGGTAGATCTCTATAGTAAACAGGCCCACTTTATCCTCACTCACACCACCTGCTCTGCATTGGGAGTGGCCAGTTTATACTAGAAGAATTTCTGGAAACTCTATAGTCTATCTGATAAATATGTCTCTGACCAAGAATCTCAGTTTGTGGCTTAATACACTCACAAACTGTACTGTCTTCTGGGGGTGAAGCTGCACATGACCGCTGCCTATCATTCTCAGTCTGATGGGCAGACAGAAGGCATCAACCAGGAGCTAGAGCAGTACTTCTGCCTCCACTGCAACAAGCAACAGGACAATTGTAGATGCCAGATGCTGAATTACAGTACAATAACCACATCCATGCTTCCACATAGATGACTCTATTGTTCCTGGACACTGGCCAGCACCCTTGCATGGGTTTTAAACCCAGAGTTTTCCCCTTAGAGATTGGGTCCAGTGAATAGTTCATGGATAGGATGAAGAAGGCTTAGGAGGAGGTGAAGGCACAGCATTAGTAAAGACTAAAGATAATATGACATGATACTATGACTGGTGCCAGGTTTTTGCTCCAGAGTACAACCCAGGTGACCAAGTCTACTTAGACCCTTCAAATATCATAATTACCTATCCCTTCCCAAAGCTATCACATTGTCACCTATGCCCCTTTATGGTGGAGAGAGGAAGGTGGGTGCTCTATAGCATAGTGGCCAAAGCTCCCCTCAAGCCTTCATGAGTTGTATCCCATCTTCAACATGGTTAAGCTGTTCTCAGCTCCAAAGGGCCCTATTCCAGGCCATCTCCCAAAACAACCACCACTGCCAGTGCTGATCAACAATGAGGAGGAGTATGAAGTGGAAAAGATATTGGACAGTCAGATCTCCAGGAGGAAGCTGCTGTCTAAAGTGATGTGCAAGGGGTACAGTGTTGAAGACATCTCTTGGAAACTTCAAAAAAATGTATGTGCATTCATCAACTCTGGTTTGAGACTTCTACAACAGAAACTCCAATGCACCAAAGGCAATCCAGAGTATCTACCCCATTTTTGCAGCCAACCATGCCATACATATGCAACTTCTTCTGTCCCACATATCAAGATGCTGTATGCTAGAGGTGAGATAATACAGGGTATTCTCCTTGCTCCAGTCCTCCTTATAATTTTCCTCCACACTCTTTTCTATTCCCTATCTATTAGTTGTACTCAGCCCTCAGATGGCACTGGGTCTCAGTGCATAAGTCTGACATGTGGTGGCAACCAAGTTCCAGGCAGTCTCAGGCAGTTCTCCCTTAGCCCTCAAATGGCACCAGTTGTCTGTGCATAGCTTAGACAAGTATTGGCAGCCAAGTCCCAGCCAAGTCCAGCCAGTCCCAGGCAGTACCATGATGGAGGCATACAATTTGTCTGTTGCTCTTCTGATCCTCTTCTGACTCAAGAGCATAGGTGGTATTGCTCCTGTTACATCTGGCAAAGGGGCTCCAAACATGTCCTTCACTGCTAGGAGTTGGACAAGCAACTTATTTTGTTCAGATGGCAAAATGTAGCACACTTCAAGTCTCTAAGGGCAGTAATGGACAAAGTGACCAGGCTTTTCACATTGTTGGCAGAGAAGAGGGGCTGAGAAATGTTAACAAGATGAATCAATATCCATAGAAACTCCTTGAGGAAGAGGGCAAGGAGGCACTGGTGCAGGGGCACAAAATGAGGAGTGGCAAGTGGCTGGAGGAGAGGTAGGGCTGGAGGTAGGAGACTGGCATGAGGAGCAAGAAGCAGACAAGAGACAGTGGCAGGGTGCTGAGTATGATGCAGTTCATGCTTCAGCTTCATAAGCTGCCACTGCTTGTGAGCTACTCAGCACCAGGTCTCAATGCACTTATTTGTCATCAGGTTATCCTTCTGCTATAAGTCCATCACAGATGGTGATACAGGGTTGCAGGCCATTAGGATACCTAATCTGCTTCACTAGCACTTGGAATGAGTCAATATACTCATCCAGGAACTGCTTCCCTTGATTGTACTGGTCATGGTTGTGGAGGGAGAAGGCAGCAGTCTTAGCAGGGTCAAGTGGGAAAAGCTCAGCTCAGAATTCATGCTCAGACTTGTCTCAATTGGCAAAACCTCTCACACTTCTGGTCTTTCAAAAAACTTGCAGTGCATAATTTGAGGCTCAGCCTGGTTTCTGGATGAGAGAACTCAAGCAAATCTTGAGTGTGCCAGAGGTGAAGGCTTCACCACTCAGCTGGATATAGGTGATGCAGGAGTGGAGGAATCATTCACCAGTCATGCATGTAGAAGGAGGTGTATAGGCATTAGATTGGCAGGAGGAGCTAGCATGAGGTGCTCAAGGAGTGTCCAAAGAGAATGGGAGATAGATTCTGGTGGATTGGCATAAAGTAGCAAGTTGTTCAGCATGAAGGGTGAGTGAAGCTGTAAGGGGACATTGGCTGTGGATAGTCCAAGCCAAGTATAAGGGATGTGCTCAACATCTGCAGAACTCCTTCTACAAGGCTAGCAAGCACCAGTGACAAGTGAGAGTCAAGTGGGCACAGAGGCAAGCAAGAGTTGGACAAGGGATCAGCAGGGCAGGCCAAATGATCAGATGTTGCTAGAGAGCTTACAGTCAGTTTGGTGTGTAGGCCAGGAGAACACTGCTATTGTTCAGCCTGGGGATATTCTATCTACAGGCTGCTTTTATATACTATATTGGTGGCTGTGCTAATACCTGTTTAACTAATTGAGCCCCAGCATGTAATGGAGTATGACTAACAATAATCAATGCTGAGTAAGGTCCATGCATATGACTCATCAAGGCTGACTACTAGA
>JAGGAV010016057.1:0-11392 GCA_017657295.1 Termitomyces sp. DKA64
CCTTCTGCACCTGGGACCAGCCCACCAAGCCTGAATGTCCTGTCCAGAACCCCCCCTCAACCCCTTGCCCCCAATGATGACCTAGCTTCCACCCACACTCTCTCTTACATCAATGAGCTAGAGACCCCCAGCAGGGAACCTACCCCTTGAGAACAAGCTCCTGAGTTCCCCAGGAACCAACCCCCCCATGTTGACCTCTGCACCTCCTAGGGATATGCCCTGCCTCTTTGCAACAACCCCCTGCCCCCCCTCCAACAGCCTCTCAGCCCTGGGGCCTCTAGAACAGCCCTTTTACCTGCACCACCCCAACCCCTGCCCATTCCCTTGCCTAACTGCCTCACCAATGCCAACAATTTTGGGCTGGTGACTCTCAGAGGATCCCCTCCTCCTCACTAGGCCCCAGGACCTCCCCTGGGCAATGCTGGCCCAAACCCTGATAATAAGCCTCCCAACAGCAGACCTCCTAGTGGATGGGGCCCAGCTATGGACAACTTCCCCCCTCAGTGCAGAGGTGGGAACAACTATCACTATTACTACAATGCTGGACCCCCACCCCAAATCTGAAATGCCCAGGACAACACATGCAACACACTGGCCCAGGAAGGGAAGCTTGACATTCAGAAACCAGAACCCTTCAATGGCCAAGACCCTCAAAAATGGCAGACATTCTTAACAGTGTTTTACAATGTTCCAAGCTAAGCCTATCACTTTCCAGCTTGAGAGCTCATGAGTGGCCTTCATCACCTCCTACCTGTAGGCCATTGCCTTCAAACATTACACAGCACTGCTCCAGTTCAACCCCAACAATCCAGTACTCTCCAATTAGCCCACCTTCACACAGGAATTCTTTAGTAAGTTCAGAATATTTGACACTGTAGCAAAGGCAGAAGAAAACCTCTACAACCTCTGGATGTGCAACAACAAACAATTCATAACCTTCATCATCTGATTTGGATGGGAGGCCTACAAAACCAGTTGGAATTATAATGCTCTTCCCCTTCACTGTGCCCTCCTGCAACAGTTTAAGGATGTCCTCTGCCTTGCCCCTAAGCAGCCCACATATGATAGATATCAGGCTCTCATCACCCAGATTAAACAGCACTAGTGGAAAGACCAGAGCAAAAATTAAGGCCCATGAAACAACTGGACCTCCTTTGGTAACCCCAGCTAGCAACCCAGAGCAGCTAACAACAATTGAGCCCCCACCCCCATGATGCCTGCTAACTCTGCATCCTGTTTCTCTCCCAGACAAGGCCCAGCCAACACCACTTGACCTCCTGGACCTTGTCCCCCAACCCAGCTTAATACCACCAATCTCTGCAATGCCCTGAACCCTCCAGACCCTGGATCTGATGATTCCCCAGAGCTGAACAATTTCCTGAACCCCACAGACAATTAGGAGGCCCTGTGTGCCAACTAAATCAAGGACCAGCCCTGGACTGACATCCCAGCAGAGGCCCAGGCATGTCAATGGAAGGAAGGGGCATGTATTCTGTGTGGTGAGCAGGGTTGTTCCATCATTGATTGCCCTAAATGCCAGGTTATGGGATGTGCTGTCTGGACCATTGATGGAAAAGACTGTGACTATCAGTTTACAGAAAATGACCCAGCAGTTTAGGTCCCAAAGATGCACTAAATTGCAGATCAGACTCTGCCCTGGCTATTTTCCTCTGTGCAATGGTAATTGCTCTGGACACCCTCCTGGCACACCTCCTCTTGCACTCCACCCATAGCCTCCTCCTCCACACCACCCTCCCCTTCTCCCCTAACTCCATATCCACCCTGATCAACAATGGCACAACAGACAACTTCATCAATGAATCCCTAGCAGCACTTGCTCCACAACCTCCTTGGCAACTTCCCCTTCCAATCCCCCTAAAACTCTTTGATGGCAATCCAACCTCTGCTAGCAACATCACTCACTGTGTAGAAACAAGGATCACTTTTGCTAATGGGCAACAGCAAGACCTCTGGCTATTGATTACAAAGTTGCATGCCTCTGCCCCCCTCATCCTCAGGTTTTCCTGCCTCCAAGCAACTAACCCTCACATCAACTGGCCAAGTCTCACTCTTCACCTTGATTGGGATAACTTGCCCAACCTGGAACCTGTTCCTTTCAACATTCTCCCCCACTACAATGTCTTGGAAGTCACCCCCAATGTCTTCCAAAGTCCTTCACAGCTCCACTCATAATCTGCATGCTCATTTAACATCAATGCCTACTTTGGCAACTCCCCTGCTGTCCTCCCCACCCTTGTCAACAGTGGAGCCTTTGTAATCTTTGTCAGCAACCAGCTCAACCTCCCCCACAAACTCTTTGATACACCTTTGGAGCTACAGCTGTTCAATAGAAGATCTGCCACCTTTAGGATCACCAGATTCCACCCTGGCTCCCTCACCCTCAACAGCAGTCTGCAGTTCCTGACCCACTCCCTCATTACCGAACTTCCAGAGACAACCCCAGTTGTGCTTAGACTACCCTGGCTATACAACATCAACCCCAACATTGACTGAAAAAACCTCATCATGTAGTTCCCCAGCCCTGAAACCTGCCTAACAGCTGCCATCACTCTTCATCCTTACTCCCTCCACAACCCTGACAACTCTGGTTTAGCCTCCATCAGCACCAGAGCCACCAGAACCCCCACCCTGCCTGAGAATGACCCAGGAGAGGAGGAAGAAGTGCTCCTGCCCTGAACTCCTGCAGGCACACCCTGACAGCTTCCCCCCAACATTCCTTGCAACTGGTACAAAGGCCTGAACTACCCCACTTGACACTCAACAGCCCTGGTCCCCACCACCACACCTCCAACACCTGACACCATCAATCTGGAAGCCCTTAATATCAAAATCATCAGCACCATTCCTTTCACACAGATCTTATAGGACAGTATCCCCACCTTCCAACTCCAGGTCACTCCAACACTTCTGGAAGAGCATATCCACACTAGCACTATCTCATCTGAGACTCTGAAGACAGAGGAACAAATATTATGCAAAGTAGTTCCTCCAAGGTATCATGAATTTGCTGATGTGTTCTCCAAAGGAAGCATGAAGGAACTTCCCCCGCACCAATCCTATGACCACACAATTGATTTCAAAGATGGCACCTCCCCCCCCTTTAGCAAGATCTACAACATGTTGGAAGTCAAACTCCAGGCTCTTGAGAACTACCTTGATGACATGCTTGGGAAGGGCTTTATCTGACCCTCAATCTCCACTGCTGGAGCCCCTGTTCTTTTTGCCAAGAAGAAGGATGGCTCCCTCCATCTTTGTGTGGATTACTGGGGATTTAACAAAGTCACCAAAAAGAACCAGTATCCCCTTCCCCTGATCAGTGACCTTGTTGACTGCCTCTGCAGTGCCAAGGTCTACACCAAGATCAACCTCTGGTCTGGCTACAACAATGTCTTGATTGCTCTGGGACATGAATAGAAGATCACCTTCTACATCTGCTATGGCCTCTTCAAGTATCTCATGATGCCCTTTGGTATGACCAACTCCCCCACTACCTTCCAGTACTTCATGAACAATATCTTCCACAATATGAACAATGTCTTTGTTATCATGTATTTGGATGACATCCTCATCTACTCAAACTCCCTGGAGGAACACCAGGGTCATGTCCAACACATTCTAGAACAACTCCAGGAGTACCACCTCCATGCCAAGCCCAAGAAGTGTTCCTTCCACACTACTAAGGTCAAGTACTTAGGAGTTATTGTCACTCTAGATAGCATATAAATGGACCCAGTGAAGGTCAAGGCCATCCTCAACTGGCCCCTGCCATAGAACATTGAAGATGTACAGTCCTTCTTAGGGTTTGCTAATTTTTACTGCTGGTCCATCAACAACTACTCTGGCATTACAAAATCCCTCAACTAACTCACCTGGAAGAACACCCCCTGGGACTGAGACAGTAAGTGTCAGAGTGTGTTTGCTCTCCTGAAAAAGGCCTTCACCTCCACCCTGATCCTCCACCACTTTGACCCTGCCCTCCCTATCATCCTCAAATACAATGCCTCCAACTGTGCCATTGCTGGAATACTCTTGCAGATGGGCTCTGACAGCAAGGACTTCCACCCTGTCACCTTCTACACCTGCTTGATGATTCCCATGGAGCTTAACTATGACATGTACAACAAAGAGCTCCTCATGATCATCAAAGCATTCTGGCAGTGGAGAGCCTACCTGGAAGGAACCCTGCATCACATCCAAGTCTACTCAGACCACAATAACCTACAATACTTCATGGCCACCAAGCAACTCAGTCAATGACAAGCCTGCTGGTCTGAAACTTTGTCTGAGTACAACTTCACCATCCATTACTGCCCAGGACAACCTAGAGTGAAGCCCAATGCCCTCACCTGATGACCAGAGGTCTACCTGAAAAAGTCCTTTGAGGCAGAGTGCAACATGTTCAGCTATTGTATGGTAATTCCTCCTGAACATCTTCATGCCATGCTGATTATGAATGAGGGAGGAATTCTCCACCAAATCTGAAATGCCCCTCTGGATGCCTCCTTCATCCAGCATGACTCCTGGGACAATTTTGCCAATATTCCAAATCCTAATGCAACCTTCACACTATCTCCAGACCATTGACTCTTGCTCTGGGATGGCTGAATATACACTCTGGACCACAAGTCCATCCACCTCAACTTTCTCTGGCAGCACCATGACCACAAGCTTTGGGGACACCTGGGAATGTGTAAGATCCTCCAACTGATCTTCCAGACTTACTTTTGGCCAGGAATGAAGAACATCACCCAGTATGTATGAGCCTGCAAACCATGTCTCTGAGCCAAGGTTCTCTAACATCACCCATATAGTCTGTTGAAGCCCCTCCCTGTCAGCTGCCACCCCTAATCCTCAATCTCCATGGACCACATTGTTGAACTCCCCAAATCCAAGGGTTTTGATGCCATTCTTGTCATCATTTGCTGACTCACCAAGCAAGCATTGTTCATCCCCTGCTGCACCACCAATAGTGCTCCAGAGTTTGCCAAGCTGTTCCTTGAACATGTCTTCTCCAAGCATGGACTCCCAAATGACATTGTCTCCAACTGTGGCTCCTTGTTCATCTCCAAGTTCTGGCAATCCCTGTGCAAGACACTCAAAATCAAGACCAACCTATCAACTGCCTACCACCTGAAGACTGATGGACAAATGGAACAAGTAAACCAGACCTTAGAGCAGTATCTCCACCTCTACATTGATTATTTACAGAATGATTGGTGTGCAGAACTGCCCCTCACTGAGTTTACTTATAACAACACCCCCCACTTCACCACCAGAGTCTCTCTGTTTTATGCCAATAAGGGTTACAACCCCCAACTCACCCTTTCTCTCAAAGATATTCCCTCATATGTTGCCCATGAAGTCACTGAAGACCTCTGGTCCCTTCATCAGTTCCTTTGGGATGAGATTGACATCACCAATCAAGCCTATTCCAAACATGCTGACACCTGACATGAGATGACCCCTGACTGGGCCCCTGGCACCCTTGTCTGGCTGGCTTGACTGATGCAACCTCAAGACCCAGAGACCCTCAGTGAAGCTCAACCATAAATGACTTGGCCCCCTCAAGATCCTTCAGAAGGTCTTGACTCATGCCTATAAGCTTGACTTACTCCTGGGGCTGAAGAGCCTCCACCCTGTCTTCCATGTCCACCTCCTTGATCCAGACCCCTTCCCTGGCCAATGCCCAAGCCAGCTCCCACCTGTCAAAGTTGAGGACAAACACCACTACAAGGTCAACAACATCCTTGACTCCTCCCTTGTCTGTGGTCAGCTCTGGTACCTAGTCCATTGGAAAGGCTACAGACCTAAGGACAACACTTGGGAACCCCAGAAGAATCTCTCTAAGGCCCCTGCCAAGCTTTGGGGCTTTCACTGGTGACACCTCACCAAGCCCCAGGACTCCCAGGACTAGCATGTATAGAAGGCATCAGTGGGCATAATCCCCACCTCTGGATTCAGCAGGAATTCAACTCCCATCAGTATTATGTCCTCCTCCTCACTTCTTTTCCTTACATAAGCTGAAAATCACACTAAAAACAGCAAAAAGTCATTATTTACAGTGCTAAAAATACAATATATGGCAATACAATATGGCAAAACAAGAGTCCAAGAAGACTGCCCTGGCTCCAGAAATACTGCCTCCTCATCCATCCTCTGGAGTCCTTCTCCTCATTGCTGCCACTGCCAGATCCATCTCTATCTGTGCCACCATAGTTGCCAGGAGCTCCTTGTGCCATGGCAAAGGCTCCCCAACATCTACCACCACCTCCCACCATGACCCTGAGTCCACCAAGTTCCTCCATTGGTGGCCTGCCAATAACTGCCCCATCTGTCCCATACCCTCATCAAGCTCCAGGGGAAGGTCCCCAGGCATCCATTGCATACTGTCCTAAACTGAGGTGAGTGTGGTGGAAGCCCTATCTAGGAGGATTTGATACTCACACATCCAATCTAGAATGAGGAACCCAAGGGTCAGTAGAAAAATGATTGGAGTATCCAGAAGACACTTACAGAGGACTCCCCCTCATTCTGCAGCTGCCTTGTTTACCAACCATCCCTCATGCCACCTCCCTGCCTCCTCTTCCTCCTGGACTGCCCAAGGATTCAGTCCCACTTGCTGCCCCACCACTGCCCTTCCCTCTGGTCAGGCCTCCAACTGTTCCAGATGCCTCCAGGGCCTCTAGGCCTCAGCACCCCTCTCCTCCATCTCTCACAGTATAGACTCATGATCCTGCCTTGCTGCATCCTGATCCTACCATGTCACTGCCAGCTTCTCTCACAGCCCCCAGAGCTCCTCTCTCTACACCACCAAGTGGCCCTCAAGTTCTGATATCCTCCAATGCAGGGCAGGATCCCCAGACAACCTCACCATGACTCCTGTCCCTGGAGATTAAACATGCATGCCAGGGGGACTGGCCATTGTCACCTTGCCTTGGGGCCTCCTGCTTGGCTCTGCCTCTGGTGGGGGGGATGCCCTATGCTTCTCCTTGTCTCTGGAGGATGGAACCTCCTCTCTGCACCCACCCCATGGTGGCCCCACCTTCCTCCAGGGTCATCCCTCCCCCTCCCCACCCTCCTCTGCAGGGTGCACAGACTGCAAGGTGCCACCAGACACTTGACTCCTCTGCCCCTCCCCCAATTGCTCCAAGGCTCACTCCTGCTCCCATCCCTGCTCTGCTGCAATACTAACCACTCACCTCTCCTGGGAAATGGAGCACCTCTTGTGTCTTGCATGACACAGCAGACACATAGAGGAGTCCCAGTGGGATTCTGCCACAGGCTCCTCAAGCTCACATGCCTCCCTATGACAAGCACAAGTAATACACTAGGTTATCAGTTAATCAGGAGCATGTGACTTACTGGGGCTTCTGCCTGACACCTGAATTTGCCCCACTACCTCTGCAAACCTTTCTGCTGAGACCTCCTCCTGTCTTACATGCTGGGCCTCCAGGATGACTTGTACCTCCCCTGGCCCCAGCCCTGACCTAGGGGGTTGGCTCAAAGACTTGGGGGCTGGCCAAGTGGACTGTTCTAGGCCCCTGGGAAGGGAAGGGCCCCTGGAAGATCCAGCCACTGTGAGGGACAATTCTAGGTGGAAGGTCAGTAGAAGTCATCTTTGGGTTGGAACACTCACAGTGGTAATACATGGCATCCATCCACCACTGATCCCACCATCAGTTGTACTCTGCTTGCCACTCCTTGTAGGCCACCCAGACATTGATGGCATTCTCATTAGAGGGAGGCAGGGTTGGGGATGATGAAGAAGCAGAGTTCATAGGTGAAGACATGGGAAGGCAATGACAGTAGAAGGGACATGTTTTGGCCCCCTTTTATTTTTTTCTGCAGAGCTTCTAGTCGAAGAAGTTGTCATGCTTCAACTTTGATTTCCATGCCACTGCTGACCCTTAGACATTTCCCTGCACCTCAAAGGGTCTTGATGCTGAAGGGGGAGTGATGTCCCCTAGACCCCACCTTGCCTCCAGGCCTACCCCAGCCAAACCCAGTAAGCCCAGAGCATTCCCAACTCTTATAACACTCCTCTCAGCACCTGCTTCAGCAACCCCTAACACTTCTCTGAAGATCCCCAATGCTTCTCTGGCATTCTCTGTGATCCCCCCAGCCCTCCCTCAGTGTCTGGGTAACTTCAAAGTCTCTCCATCCTCTCCCAGCACACATTGTAGTTATGCATCAAGACACTACCAACACCTGGCTAGTCAGTCTTGTGATGCCCTGAACAATTGTATCTAAGACCTGCCTACATGGTCTGACCCCAGACCTGCAGTTCCAGAGGAGTTTTCCCCACAGATACTTAAGCTGTAGAGTAGTAATAGCTATGGTAGTCTTGATATTACCTATGTTCTTGTGTTTGCTATGTCTCTTGTGCTCCATCTTATTGTTCTATATTGTCTTGTTTTCAATCTTATCATTTCCCAATCCCATCTGTTTTGATCTTATCAGTCTTGATCTTATCAGTTTTCATTCTTGTCTCCATCTCTCTTCTATCTTCTAAGTCTTGTCTCACCTCAAAGTCTCTTGTCTCATCTTGGCTCCCCAGTTATGTTCATCTTCACTATCCCAACTCTATTTCAACATTCTGCAATCTCCAAAACCCATGCCCTTGACTTGGAATCCAACCCTGAGTCTACCAAGTTCTTGATCTTTCATCTCCAGAGCTCTATACCATACTTGCTCCCCCTCATCTGCTACTTCCACTCTTTTGTCTAGCCTATCAGAGTACCCCAGACCTTCCCAGACTATTGTTACTGCCTCTGCCTTCTCTGTTTCACTCTTCCAGAGCTCACCAGAAACTGGGATCATGAGCATAGACATTATGTCTGCCTAGTAAGGGATTGGCCCTGTGCAGCTGAGCCCCTGGATCAGCAGAACCTGACAGATCCAGCAGTTTAGGTCATGTAAATGCACTTAATCATGAATCAAAGCCTGACATCTTCTTTGCCCCAGCTACTTTTCTCTGCACAGTGGTAATCACTCAGGACACCCTCTCAGCACACCTTCCCTCACACTCTGCCCACAACCTCCGCCTCCTGCACCACCCTCCCCTTTTCTCCTGACTCTGTATCCACTCTGATTGACAGTGGTGCAACTAATGATGTGCTCCTATGCTGCCTGATCACACACAATTAGATAGGGTAGCTGGCAGTAGGAAGATATGTGTGTGAGGATGAGTTGGTAAACATCTCAGAAAGCTAGAGCAATGTAAGAAGTGTGGAGTGTGGAATGATCACTAGAGTATGCCAATAGTTACTAGCATGGAGTTGCTAGAATGTGTAGAGGGGCAATTCAACAACCAAGAGGGAAGATCACTATAAGTGGGCAGTTAGGGAAGTTGACAAGGCAAGGAGATGAGAAGAGTTACTAAGAGGAATAAAGGAAGTCACTAGGGTTTATGGGGGGGATTAAAACTAGTCACTAGCCATAGATGGTAGCATTGCTAATGCAAAGAGACAAGGCTGATACCTGTAGATGGTGTATGCTACTATCAAAAGCTAGGTTGTCAAGGCTTGTTGCTAAGCTGTTAACAATGACAGAGAAGAAAGATGGGGAGAAAGTCTGAAGTCTAAGAGTTAAGGGACTTCAAAGCTGTACTGTGGGGGATACAAATTCTCTCTTTTGACTAGGTATGTACAAGAGGTATTTATACAATTTGTAAGTGTAGTAGTCAGCAATAAGAGTAGTCACTGCCAGTGATGGCATCTGTCAATGTGTGCATGCTAGGTGCCAATACAGTTTCCAAGGATATGTACATGATGTCAAAAATGCATAATATCTATCAAATATATAGGAAATCATACCACATGTCAAAGTCTGAAGTGTAGATGCTGTTCAGATATGTTGGTTAAGCAAGACAAGAAAAATGGAAATGAAAGTCACATGTTTTTGAATGTCTGATGTTTGAAAGACAGAAAGTCCCTTTGTCACTATATAATGATGCTAGTGACTGTCAGTAAGAAAGGTCTTGATTAGATGATTCTAGGTCTTGGGCCTAGGCTTTCACATGATGGGGCTGTGTCAGAGTCAGGTGCTGCATCAGATAAGATAACCTGAGATGGTAGTAATGGTGCTCAGTGACAAGTGGGTCTTGTCATCCTTCCCTAGGCTGAAATTTTAACTGTCTTTAGTCAACCAAAATCATGTGAACAAAAGGGTGGCCTGTGTGCAAAGTGCTGTTACTATAAAATGCCTGGAAATTAGTTGTACTTCATCATATTCCTCTTCATCACTTGTCCCTTATCTCAATCTTATCATCATGTCTTCTGATCTGGCTGCCCAATTCAAGAAGTGCACCATGGCCCAGGCCTTCCTCAAGCATGTGGGTCAACTTTTGTCAGTGGCATGTGCATTGCTAGTGACCAATCTGAGGCTAGCAGTAATGACCATCTTCAAGACATGGCTGTGGTGGTTTGAGACTGCAGGGAGTGATGTGAAATGGGCCAAGCTAGTGACTCTGGATAAGAAGTGTCACCAGCTGTACAAGCAGTACAAGGGAGAGGACTGGGTAAGGGAGTTCAACCAACACTTTATAGGTCTTCTTTTTTTCTTTTATAGTGATGTCATCAACAGTTTTGCTAGGCCCCTGCCCCAGTGTTGCTAGAACATCTGCTGGAAGATCTTGAGTCTGGGATGGTGGTGAGTGGCAGCCATGCTGCTAGGACTAGCAACATTGCTCAGGTAACTTTTAATTATTTGAAGACTTAAGTCCAAATGACCAATTCTTCTTCCAGCACCCTCCACATGATATGGCAATAGCAACTGGGGCTGGGCATAGTGGGGGTTGTGGGGAAGGCAGTGAGGGTCATGGATACATTGAGGCTGGCCCCTCCACTCCCAAGCATGCAGTCAGCAGCATTGCTAAGGAGCCAGCAATGTTGCCTAGGCAATTGAGGGCTCCAAAGGGGAAGGGGAAGGCAAGGGAAGGTGATGATAACAACTTCAAGGTAAGTTTCTTTATCACTAGTCTTGTTACCAACAGTTGCTAATATGTTAACAGAAACTCATTCAAGATGTTTTTACCAACAAGGAGCTCATATGGCTGCTTTGGTGGAGAAGGGAGGGGATGGTTGTGGATACAGGAATGGGTGGTGGAGTGGTATTGGAGAGGACAAAGGAGAAAGCCACAGTGTTGCTAGAGGAAAGAACAGCCTTCAAGGCAGGCCAGAGCACAGTAAGTCCTAGCCACAGTTGCTATCAGTTTTTAACTAACTTTTTTCTTAGTGCAACAACTGCTGGTCATATAACAACCCAGAAGGCTGCTGGTACCCCACTGGGAACCAGCCTTGTTATCATTGGGACAGTACTTGAAGGGGGTGCTTGTATCACAGTTGGTCAGCACAGGGGAGAGAAGGGAAGT
>JAGGAV010016058.1:0-11363 GCA_017657295.1 Termitomyces sp. DKA64
CATGCCCCTGGTATGCAGGGGCCTCCAAGAACATCTCAGGGGTGCAAGCCCCCCCTTAAAACTGAAAATATGGAAGTTGTAGACTTCCCAGCTGGTGTTCCCGCATGAGCTGACTTTGCACAACTGTTGTTCATGTCGCCCATTGTGGTGCCTGTGCCTGCCATGCAGTTTGAAGTGGTTGTTGTGGCCACTAACCTGCACACACCTGCGCAATATGACAGATTGATGGTGGAGGCAGCCAAGACATTGGCCACTGCCAAGGGCAAGCAGAAGGTTGTCCCCACGGAGGAGGACCCTAGTGACTATGGTCCATCCTCCAATGAGGAGGAGGAAGAGGAGGAGGGCAAAACGCCTGCACAGCGCTTCCAGCGCATGCAAAGAAATGAGAAGCTTGCCAAGAAGAAGGCGAACAAAGCTCAGGCTGCAGCCACCCTGACACACAGGGTGCAAAACAATTTCTCTGGTTGCATCCCCAATGGCTTGGGGGTGAAGATCTGGGGGCCGCTCAATGTTGAGCGGCTCAATTCATGCTTCTGTGGGGCCTTAGGGCCCTCTTTCTACTAATCATACTGGACCAACATGGTCTTTGTGGGTGCCGATGCAAATCATGCAGCTGCCTTTGAGTTTGGCTCTGGTCGCATGGCTGACACACCACGAATGATGGTATATAAGTTCATGCACAGGGGATTCCCCCGCACCCCCTATGAGCTAGAACAGCTCTATAAGTACTGTGCAAATCCGCACGTTCCTCGTCATGACCATATTGTTGCATTCATGCTCTTGGCCGAGATGCACTCATTCACACAATGCTTGGACTCATTGCTGCAAGACAGAATGATGACAGTCCTGCTCGATGATTCCATATATCAGGATATTCCAAATCCAATTCAAGGGCCGGAAGATATGGCCTTTGTGGAATGTCGTCATATTCCTGTGTGCTTTTTGCACACCAAGGACAACGGGATGCCTGCTTTGCACATGATGCGCACACCAGATCCAAAGAGGCCATTCGACCTTGAACAAGTAGTGCAATATGTGCTTATCTATAGCTAACCAGGGTTGGAGAACACCTGGCAAGGCATCATGGTAGACTTTGCCTACTGCATGCACTGGCGAACCCTATTTGGGTTTGCCCTATGCAGAGCTCTCTGCGCAAACAGCACAGGTAAAACTACTTTAGTCCGACAGCTCGTGCTAGTTATGGTGTGATCTGGGCTCTACTGAGAAGCAGTGGCTGCCTATGCGGCAGCCAACCCAACAAGACCATTCGTGGCCCAGTATGGGGCCGAGCTGGAAATCCACCAAGTTCACATACCTGATGATCAGGTGCGGAACTTCTCCGATGATGATGCGATTTGCATCTTGCTGCACAATTGCATCCCACCAGATTGGGTGGACCATGCTTATACCTATGGCATGGTCTATTTGGAACAGCAGTTCCACCAACCAATGATGTCACTTGATGTCTTCCGAGACATTGATGATGAGTGCCTACAGCACCTTGCTGTATATGGAACTCCGCCCGCCATCCCTAACTGGGATGGATGGCGAGAGATTTCCGAGGAGGACCACTATCACCTCCTCTTCAAGCACACCAACAAAGTGTCAGCGCAGCTGGATCCCAAGGCTATTGGCCTCTATTACTATATTGGGATGGACCCAAATATGGGTCAGTTGTGGAAGAGAAAACCAGCACATGGTACGATGCCAGTAATTGGGCCTGCAATTAATGTCATGCTAACTGATTCAATTATGGTAGATGCGACTGCTGCAGGGGGTCCTTTGACCCCCCTGAAGATGGAATCTGCACCTCAACCTCCTGCGATTAACATCGCGCAACTGGAGGCAGCAACAACAACGGAAGTGGGCAGAGCTGAGGTGACAACCAGGACAGGCTGACAGCCCATTTTATCTACAGTTCATTAGGTAATGTCAAGTGTCTACACTCAAGTGTCATTGCTGATCATCTGTGCTTAACAGCACATTATTTTATGTTTATTCACTTTTGTTTTTTGCTACAGTACAATACATGGTGGAGACCCCACCATATTTCCTGATCTATCTGTGCCAATGGTGCAACCTAAGTGACTCACTTACCCTTCTGGGTACTATTTGCCTTTGCAAACTCGCTGGCCACTCATTGGCCTGGTGACTAGATTGAGTGCTGGTGTACTGGCCACAACTTGTAGCCCCAAGGCAGTTAACCTGCCTCAATAGTGTCCAATGCCATACAATTACAACTTGCTGATACAGCCATCATTCCAACAACATCAGGTGTCCATATGACACCATTGCTAACTAACCACCCAGACTACTATAGACTGTGCATTGGTCTAAAAGGGGGGTATGTAACCAGCAGGTTACCAAGACTTAGACTAGGTGCGATGTATTGCACCTTACTGCCTTATATAGACTGTAATGTGCATTGGTAGATTATGTAAGGACAACATCTTGTATTCACAACGTATCTAGTCTAATCCAATATTTCAGTCTGATTCAGCTACTGCATGATCTACACAAGATTGTTCTATCTGTAGCCCATGGCTACACTTGTTCAATGACTCCAGGGTGTTCTACAGGTCTCCAGATATCTCCAGAGAACCCCAGAACTTTCCATGATCCATCATTGCATACTTCAGCTAATTCCAGTCACCTACACAGTTGTTCCCACACCTCTGCCACCCCATGATGTGCCACACTGAGCAGAGGAGATCCTTAGACTTGTTCTCTTTGGATTCTCCTCTGCTAAATGATTAGTCTACTACTTGTATTATCTATTACATATCTAATACACTTTGGATTCCCCTCTGCTAGCTGTGTGATTTAGCCATTGTGCCCAGAGGTCACCCTTACAGGTCTGCTCTTCAGGACAGGGTGTCCAGCTTCCCCATGCTCCAGCCTGGCTTGTGGTGCAGTGAGAAGTCAAAGTTGGCTAGGTAGAGGGACCACTGAGGCTGCTGGTAGTTGAGTTTCTTGGCTGTCCAGAAATACTCAAGGTTCTTGTGATCCATCCACTGTCCACAACCTGTCCCCAGACCTCTGCCTCACCTCCAGACTTTGCCAAGCCAAGCCCAGCAAGCCCTGGAGCACATCTCCCTCCCCCTTCAACCCCTGTAATCCTCTCCTACCCTCAGCACCCACTCCAGCAAACTCCAATGCTTCTTCAGAGATTCCCAAGACTTCTCCAGCATACCCTGGTGACTCCAATGGACCCTGGCCACATCTCCCACAGACCCTATCAAGCCCCCTGACCATTTCCAAACTCCTGGGCATCCCCAATACCTCTTCTGACCCCAGCCCACACTGCTGACTTGCTCCCTCAATCCATTGCATCACTCCAGGGCTTCCCAATGACTACAGCATGACCTGAGTTCCCATCAGTTCCCATCACCTACAACCCATGTCCTGTCAGTTCCCATCAGAATACTGCTGTGGCCCACCAATTGATCAGAACCAATACCCAGCAGCTCCACATGTTTCTGTTGAGTCCTGATGTCACACCTGCAATCCCCAGAGGAGGTCCCAAGTATATAAGTTACAGAATAGTATCCATTACAGTAGCCTTGATATTACCTGAATTACTGTTTCATCTCGTGTGTTTCTGTCTTGTTGTTCCATCTTGTTAGTTTTGATCTTATCAGTTCCAATCTTATCAGTTTCCTTTCTTGTCTTGTCTCTGTCTCTATTTTCTAAGTCTTGTCTTGTCTTGTTTCCTTCAGTTTCTCATCTTGTCTTGACTCTCCTGGCTACATTTGACTCTCCTCTTATTGTCTCAACTCCTCTCAACTCTGTGACTTCCAAAACCTTCCCTGCATCCTTAACTCAGAGCCTAGCCCCAAGTTCCTTTCTTTTCCTAACCTTCAACTCTGGAGCTCCATCTCATACTCACTTCCCACTTGCCTATTACTCCTGCTCCTCTGCACACCCTTCCAGAGCACTCCAGACTTCTCCAGAGCACCTTCCTCACTTTGTCCACCCAGTTTCACTCTTCCAGAGCTCACTGGAGCACAGGATAGTAAGTGTAGACATCATGTCTGCCTAGTAAGGACTTGCCCAGTGCAGCTGAGCCCCCAGTTCAGCAGAACCTAACATAATATCAAGGCTTCCCTTTACCTCATTCCCAATGTCTGCTTACAATCCCACATACCCACCTCCTGGCTATCTGATTGACCATTATGGAAGGCTGGTACTTGACCCATACTATCCCCTGTTCTGTCTGCAGATACCTGACTGCTATGTGTCACCCACTCTGCAGTACTGGATCCTGGATCAGAAACCAATTCCCTATGGCCTGTCAGTCAGTCAAGGACCTTCCCCAGGCTGGCACTACCCCCCATTGTACCCCATTGAAGGGACCTACCCCTGCATGCAACCTGAAGCCCCACTAAGGCCCTACTACTCCTACTCAACCCCTGCTGCAGCCCCAGTCCCCCCAGAACAACTTGACAGCTACTTCCCCCCTCAGCCTCAACTCTCCATTGCTCCCCTAGATCAAGTCCCACCCTTCCCTAGACAGCAATGGGTTGAGACCTATGTCCAACAGCATGACAAGGTCCTCCACTCCCTTCACCTCTCCCCCACTGACTTTGCTAGATGCACATGAGCCCTCCTCATCAGCCTGGGACAGCATAACATCTCTGGGACACTGGAGACATGGGCAGACTGCCTCTTAACCTTCTATGAGCAATATCAGCAGGATGACCTCCCTGAGAACATCAGGAGGACCTTTGAAGTTGACTCTGACCTCCAAAACAAACTCCATGCCCTGATTGAGGAGATCTACACCAGCCTGAATCCCTGCCAGTTTGAGGACCCCTTGGACCCTGCCCACTCCTTCTGTGTACAGTAAAAAGAACCTGCTGGGGCATAAATGAGAGCCCCAGTCCCTGTCCCCCACCAGCAGGAAGAGCTCAACACTGCATCTGACATCCTGAAGTCCCTCAACCTTGCCAGAAGACTTTTTGATCAACCTGCCACCCACACCTTGGCTCTTTCCACTTGCCCCAGGGCTAACACCATCCCTGATGCCCCCCACACTTGGGATCAGATCACTGAGCCTAAGCACTGCACCCTAAAAGCACCTTAACCCCTCCCCAATGATGACCTCATATCCACCCACACCCTCTCCTACATTGATGAACTGGAGGACCATGGTGAGGAACCCACCCCTCAAGAAGGAGCCCAGGAGCTCCCCAGGGACCAACCCCCTCATCTCAACCTCCACCCTGCTTAGGGATATGCCCCACCCCCTCACAACAATGCTCTAGTCACCCTCCAACAATCTCCTAGCCCTGAAGCCACAAGAACTGCCCTTCCTCCAACACTGCCCCAACCTTCCTTCCCTAACCAACCCACTCACACCAATATTGGTGGACCACTGGCCCCTGGAGGACTTCTCTGGGCTCCAGGACCCCCTCCAGTTGATATAGGATTGAACCCTGGTAGCAGACCCTCCAACAGCAGACCTCTAGGTGGATGGGGCCTGGCCATGGACAACCTCGTCCCCCCGCCCACCCGCGCCCGCTTCCCGCCCCCAAGGACATCAGCAGACCCCTAGGGGGGGGGGGCCTGGCCCTGGACAACTCCCCCCCCCCCCCCCCCCAGCACAGAGGCAGGAACAACAATTATTACTACTACTACAATGCCAGACCCCTGCCCTGGCACCAGAACAATTAGGACAACATCTATAATGCTCTAGCCTGGGAAGGAAGACTTGACTTTCAGAAACTGGAACCTTTCAATGGCCAAGACTCTCAGAAGTGGCAGACCTTCCTGACACAATGTCTTGCCATATTTCAAGCTAAGCCCATCACTTTTCAGCTTGAAAGCTCATGAGTAGCCTTTGCCACCTTGTACCTGCAGGGCACCACCTTTGACCACTATACAGCACTGCTTCAGTTTGATCCTGGTAACCTGGTACTCTTCAACTGGCCTGCCTTCACTTAGGAATTCTCTGGTAAGTTCAGAGTATTTGACACTGTAGCAGAGGCAAAAGAAAATGTGTACAACCTCTGGATGTGCAATAATGAACACTTCATGACCTTCTTCATTATTCAGTTCAAGTGGGAAGCTTATGAGACTGGCTGGTACTACAATGCTCTCCAGTTTGCCCTTCACCATGCCCTCCTGCAATGGATCAAGGACATTCTCCACCTTGCCCCTAAGCAACCCATGTATGATGACTACAAAGCACTCATTATGTAGATTGACCAGCATTACTGGGAGGACTGGAGCAAAAACCAAGGTCCATGGAGCAACTGAAACATCCTTGGCAACCCCAGTTGGCAAGCCAGAGCAAGCAACAACAACCAGACCCTCACCCCCACAATGCCTGCTAACTCTGTGCCCTGTGTGCCCTCCAAACAAGGTCTGCCCACTGTAAACTGCTCCCCCAGACCCTGCCCTACCACCCAACTCAATGCTGCCAACCCCTGCAAGGCACTGAACCCTCCACACCCTGACCCTGGCAACTCTCCAGATCCCAACAATAGCCTGGACCCTCCTGACAATCAGGAGACCCTGGGCACCAGCCAGATCAAAAACAGACCCTGGATTGATGTTCCAGCAGAGACACAGGAGCAGCAATAGAAGGAGAGAGCCTGCATTATGTGTGGTGTGCAGGGCCACTTCATGAACAATTGCCTGAAATGCCAGGTTATGGGATGTGCCATCTGGACCATTGACAGGGATGACTGCAAGTACCAGTTTACAGAAAATGATCCTGTGGTTTGAGCCCCAAAGGCACCACACATTGCAGATCAGACTCCTACATCCTCCCCACCCTGGCTAAAATTCCTCTGCACAATAGCAACCTCTCTTAGACACCTTCTCAGTAAATTACCCCTCACTCCCTACCCACTCCCTCAACTTGTGTGTCACCCTCCCATTCTTCCATGACTCCACATCCTTGGGCTCCCCTAACTCCAGACCACTAACCCCCTGTTAACTGGTCAAGCCCTGCCCCTCTGCTTTGATCAGAACAGTTGGACACCTCTGAGACCTGCCCCCCACCATGTCTCACCCCTATCCAAAGTCTTGGAAGACTCCCCCAGCATTCCCTGTAACCAGTACATAGGCCCAGATGTTCCCAGGTGTAACCTCAATGGCTCCAGCACTCTGACTGGGCTTCCAACACCTCTGCCTAGCTTGGAAATCCCACCAACAACACTTGGAAACCCTGGAGAAGCTTCTCCAGCACTCCTGCCAAGCCCCAGGATGCCCACCAGCAACACCCCACCAAGCTCTGGAACTCCTGAGACTGGCATGAACAGACAGCCATAGTGGGCACACCCTCTGCCCCTGGATTTGCTAGGAATGCAACTCCCCCAACAACCCCCTACACTTCTCATTTTTATACTCCTTATTCAGTCTAAAAGAGTGCCTTAGAACTACCAAGAAGAATATGATACATGACTATAATTACAAAATGGAACAAACAACATGGTATGGTACAGCAAGAAAAGGGGTCCAAGAAACCTACTCTGAGATCCCTCTCACTCTGCCTCCTCTGGGACTTTCCCCTCCAAAACCCTCCCTGTGCCCTCAACTTGGAGCCTAGCCCTGAGTTCCCTTTTATATCTAATCTTTGACTCTGGAGCTCCATCTTGTACTTGCTTCCCACTCACCCATTACTCCCACTCTGTATGCTGCCCAGACATTGACAGCATTCTCATTGGATGGGAGAGGGGTTGGGGATGATGAAGAAGAGGTAGGTGTAGTAGGTGGGGACATAAGAGGGTAACTATGATATAGGGGACATGTCTTGATCCCTTTTATTTTCTCCTGAGGAGCTTCTGGTGGAGAAGCCACCACACTTTGTCTTCAATTCTCACACCACTGCTGACCATTGGAGATCCCTCTGCATCTTGAAGAGTCTCAATGCCAAAGGGGGGTGATGTTACAACCTGTCCCTGGACCCCTGCCTTGCCCCCAGACTTTGCCAAGCCAAGCCCAGCAAGCCCTGGAGCACATCTCCCTCCCCCTTCAACCCCTGCAATCCTCTCCTACCCTTAGCACCCACTCCAGCAAACTCCAATGCTTCTCCAGAGATTCCCAATGCTTCCCTGGCATACCCTGATAACCCCAATGGACCCCAGCCACATCTCCCACAGACCCTATCAAGCCCCCCCAACCATTTCCAAACTCCTGGGCATCCCTGACACCTCTCCTAACCCCAGCCCACATTGCTGACTTGCTCCCTCAATCCATTGCATCACTCCAGGGCTTCCTGACAACTACAGCATAACCCAAGTTCCCATCAGTTCCCATCACCCATGACCTGCATTCTGTCAGTTCCCATCAGAATATCACTGCAGCCTGCCAACTGATCAGAACTGACACCTGGTGGCCCCACATGTTTCTGTTGAGTCCCAATGTCACACCTGTGATCCCTGGAAGAGGTCTCATAGCTAGTATATAAGTCATAGAAGTCTTAGAACAGTATCCATTATGGTAGCCTTGATATTACCTGAATTACTGTTTTGTCTTGCATGTTTCCATCTCATTGTTTTGTCTTGTCAGTTTTGATCTTATCAGTTTCCTTTCTTATCTTATCTCTGTCTCTATTTTCTAAGTCCTGTCTCATCTTGTTTCCCTCAGTTTCTTGTCTTGTCTCAACTCTCCTGGCTATGTTTGACTCTCCTCTTATTGTCCCAACTCCTCCTTGCAGCTCCATGACCTCCAAAACCCTCCCTGCACCCTTAACTTGAAGCCTAGTCCCAAGTTCTCTTTTATTCCTAACCTTGGACTCTAGAGCTCCATCTCATACTTGCTCCCCACTTGCCCATTACTCCTGCTCTTCTGCACACCCTTCTGGAGCACTTCAGACTTCTCCAGAGCACCTTTCCCCACTTTGTCCACTCAGTTTCACTCTTCTGGAGCTCACTGGAGCACAGGATGGTAAGCATAGACATTCTGTCTGCTTAGTAAGGACTTGCCCAGTGCAGCTGAGCCCCCAGGTCAGTGGAACCTGACACCCACACTTTGAACTTATGCTGTGTACCCTACAGGAAATGCTGCCACTTCTCAAAAGACTGGATAATAGCTAGCATCTCCTTGTCATGGATTTCATAGTTGTGTTCCACCACATTCAGACTCTTGTAGTAGAAGGCCACCAGATGCCATTTTCCATCCTCCCAGGATTGTTGTGACAGAACAGCTCTGGTGGCAAAGTTGAAGCTATTGGCTTCCACCTGGAAGGGGGAGTTGTCATCCAGGAAGAGGAGGACAGGTCTGGAGGTGATGGCATGCTTGAGATTGTCAAAAGCTGTCTGCTCCAGGGGGCCCCAACTCCAGGTGGCATCCCTTGCAGTAAGGTTGAACAATGGTCAGGCATGATGGAAGAAATCCTGGATGAACCTCCAGTAGAAATTAGTGAAATCTAGGAAGGCCTGCACTTCCTTCTTGTTCTTGGGCTCTGGCCACTCCATGACACCTGCCACCTTCACCAGATCCATCTCCACAGTTCTGTGCAAGATGATCAGCCTGAGGTACTCAATCTGGGTTTGCTCAAAGTCACACTTCTCTGGTTTGAGATAGAGTTGATGAAGGTGGAGATGTTCCAAGACAATGCATGTGACCTGGCAGTGCTCCTCCAGCATTTTAGTGTAGATGAGGATGTTGTTGAGGTATATGCACACTGTGCCTTCAGCTGTCAGGTCTCGAAAGATGTCATTCATCATCATCTGAAAAGTGGCAGGGCTGTTGGTGAGTCCAAAGAACATGATGAGAGGTTTGAATAATCCCTGGTTGGTCTGGAAGGCAGCCTTCCATTTGTCTCTCTCCTGGATGTGTACATTGTTATAGCCCCACTGGATGTTAATTTGGTGAAGTACCATGCACCTCAGAGATTGTTGATGAGCTCAGAGAGAGGAGGGGGTAGCAGTTCTTCACAGTCATGGCATTAAGAACCTGGTAGTCCTGGACCAATTGGAGGGAGCCATCCTTCTTCTTGATGAAGAAGATCAGAGAGGCCATCAGGGATTTGGAGGGGTGGATGTGACTGGAGGCCAAATTCTCCTGTAGGAAGACATCAAGCTCATCCTGCTCCTTTGGCACCAGTGGGTAGACCTTACAGCTTGCAGGCTTGGAGTCCAGTATTAATTCAATGGCATGGTCCCACTCCAGGAGGACAGTGACTCCACAGGCCTGCTGAGTGTCCATGGTCTCAATCTCTACATTGAGGCACAGGGAATTTGCTGAGAGGGTTATGGCTACCATATACCACCAGGGCAATTAGCGTTCCCAGGTGGGAGGGCACAGATGGGGCCTAATGGGCATCAGGGGACTCGGTGTGGAGTCCAGAGTTGGTGATTGTATGCTTGGAGGGGGGTACTGAGGTTCCTTTGTCTTAGGGTCATAGATATCAAGAGAAGCAATTTCATTTTCTATTAACAGACAAGCAAACCTGTTAGTACTGGGCAACAGAGGCATACACCTCATCCATTGCTCAATTAAAAATCCTCCTCCAGACCTGGGAGGGGGGCACAAGTGCCACTCTCCTCTGGGGTCAACTCCAGTGCCAGCCCATCTGATGAGGGATCTCTGGCAGTGTCCTTTGCAGCCAACAGCTGTAGGAGAAGCTCCTCCTGCTCTGCTGTGGATAGGTAGCATGCTTCAAGGCCCAACAGGCAGTGCTGCATGAAGTGCCCAGGTTTCTGGCATCTCCAGCACAGTAATGGCATGGAGCAGTGCTGTTGGGTGGCATTGATGTCCATGGGGATGCCCAGAAGTAAGGGTTGCAGCATGGAGGTGGCTGGAGCAGAGGCAGGTGCCAGGAGTGCAGGGGCAGGGTAGCAAAGAGTGGCAGTGGGGGCAGGTCAGTGAGTCAGATGCATGCAGCATAGCTCCTGTCAAATCTCCATGAGTTACCACTGATCCTGGGCCACCTTATACCAGGAGGCAATCTGCTCATCATCCAGGTGGCCCTTGGGGAGGTTGTCAATGCATTCCAGTAAGGCAGAGTGCAAGTTGTCCCAGAAGGTGAGGCACAGTTGGAGGCCATTGGGGTAGGCTGCCTGCTCAACTAGTGCTTGGAAGGAATTGATATACTTGTCCAACATCCATTTCCCTTGCCTGTACTGCTCCCAGTCACACAGTGCTAAGGCAGCAGCTTTGGCTGGGTCAATCATAAAAAACTCTGCCTGGAAGTCCTTTTCAAAGGCTGCCCAGTCCACAAAACTTCCAACACCTCCAGCATGTCAAAACACCCATAGCACATAGGTGGAGGCATGTCCCATCTTCATGTACAACAGTATCTAGGCTATTCTCAGCACATCAGAGTCAAAGGTGTCCCTACTGAGATGGATGTAGGTGAGGCAGGACTGGAGGAAATGCTCTCTGCTGGAGCAGTTGCCATTGTATGC
>JAGGAV010016059.1:0-11318 GCA_017657295.1 Termitomyces sp. DKA64
TCAGATGTGAAGACATTGATGATGGTAAAGCAATTGGCAAGAGAACATGCTTCTTCAATCCAGGCCTCTATAGTCTGGTCCTTCCTCATAGAAGCAGTGAGGAAGGCACATTGAAGTGTGAGGCAACTATCAAAACCACAGGCATGATGAACTTTGCCAAGGTTGCCAAGGTTTTTACAGATAGTGTTGGGGTCGAAATCAGTCATCAGTCATATCAGCAAGTTGAGTATCTTCCACACCAAGAATCAATAATGCCCTAACCTTTGCCATCCTTTTCCACATTTCAAACTCAGCACTCAGGTGATCTATCAGGTGATGGTGTCATCTGACTCTTGGCACATGAATTATGCAACCAAATTATGTGACCAATCCCTTTTAGCCTCTGGAAATACTTACTTTGTGGCAAATATACATTGACATGACCAAGTCATGTAACAAACCTTATTTTTAAAAGTTCCTGGCAGAACAGCTCCTTAGACTTGTTCTCTTTGGGTTTCCCTCTGCCAGGATCTATATTTGTCCCTAGTAATGATATGATCCCATAGCATATACTACTGCACTCATGGACCTTCCTCTACATATGGAAAGGTCTATATTGTTGATTGTCTCAAATTCCTTTGACACTTGATAACATGTACTTAGACTGTCATGATATCATATTCATCCATTTTTGTCAATATCTCAGATAATAAAGTGGTCTAAAATGAACAATGCTCTTGAGTACATACAAATAATATTATTGAGAACAGATAAGATAGCACAAGATAACAAGATAAGACAAGACAAGATAAGATTGTAAGATAATCAGGCAATGACATGAATAATATTTTTGAGGACAAAATTCCCATGATTTGATTCCACCAAGCTAGGATTTCAAATAACCTTGATGTATTCTAGATCTCAGAATCTCTTACCTACCATCTGATTATCTAATATGCTTTGAATTTCCCTCTGCCAGTTGTGTGATTAAGCCACTGCCTCCAGAGGTTGTCATTACCATAAGTAGCTGACACAATCATTACTTGAGTTGAGATCCTGTGATGGTCATTAAGGGTATCATGCAGGTACATTCCATTGCTGTTTCCCATGAGATTTCCCTTCCAGCAGAGTCCTTGAAAAAAGCTTCTCCCTGGCCAAACATCACTGAATAGCCTGTGATGTCAAACTTTCCAATGGATACAAGATTTGTTGACAGGTCAGGGGTGTGCAAGATATTCCTGAACACCAACTCAGCTGTTCCCTCATATGTTCTGATAGTTCCTTTGATGGTTCTCTGTCCCACAATCCTGAACATGGCATCCTGCAATGCTGCCTGGCCTTTGCTTGGTGACTCCAGTTTGGTGTACTCTATAAACCATTTATGGCACAAAACATTGGCCACTCACCCTGAGTCAGCAAACATGAGGATTTGGGATTTGGTCTGAAGTGCAAGGACAGTACTTTCTGGGTGACTTGTCACTGGTTGACCTTAAGCATCATGAATGATGGCTGGTAGGTATTGAGTGACCAGTGTGTAAATGGTTGTGGAAAGCTCACTGTGTGGGTTTTCCACTGGTGTGCCTGTGGTGGCATTGAGTTTGGTAGTGGTGCTCTTGCAGTTCCTGAAGTTCTCAGGGAACTGCCCCTCTTTGCCCCTTTTCAGTAACAATTCTGGGTTGTGGGGCCACAATTGGGGTTAGTGCAGGTGAGTTGGACTTTTGGGATTGGTGATGGCTTGTAAGGTGGTTACCAACTCTTCCATTATTTGGGTTTTGAGATGATCCCAATGAACTGTAAGTCTGGCAATGAGCATGGTTGATGTGAGGGTGGTGTAGAGACTTGCCACAATGGTATTCTAGGACTCTGACAGATTCAAAGGTGACCTCTGGAGGCTGTGGTTCAGTCACACAGCTGGCAGAGGGAGATCCAAAGTATATTTAGTTATCAACTCACTGCTGTCAAATGACTGTCCATGTAAGGGTGACCTCCAGGAGCAATGACTAAATCATGCAACACCTAGCAGAAGGGAATTCAAAGTATATTAGAGATGTAATAGACAATACAAAATAGTAACTAATCACCTAGCAGAGGGGAATCCAAAGAGAACAAGTCTAAGGATCCCCTCTGCTTGGTGCAGTGCATCAATGGGTGGCAGAGGCATGGGAATGGCTGTATAGGTGACCAGAGATAGCTGAAGTGCTCAACAAGAGATCATGGAGAGTTCTGGGGGTCTTTGGAGATCTCTGGAGACCAGTAGCATGCCCTGGAGCCATCAAACAAGCCTTGGGGAAGTGGAACCAGGCAAGGAGAGTCAGTGTCAGACAGGGGCAGAGGTCAGAGAAAGGTAGTCCCCTGACATCATCCCCCCTCTAGCATGTGGCATCTTGACATGTGGGGCAGAAGAAGTTCTGGATTGCCTGGTCTGCTGGTGGGAGGGGATATATTCCTCTGATGGCTTGTGGTGCATCTGGATGTCATTGGTGGAACTTCCTGACCAGTCCAGGCACATGCACGTTCTCCTGCAGTATACAGAAAATGTCCTTGATTCTGTAGCCTTTCCATTTCACCTTGTACTGTAGTCCCTGCCAGAATAAGTGGCTGTCCAGGATCTCTTCCACCTCATACTCCTTGCTGTTGTTGACCACCACTGGAGGAGGCAGGGGTGCTGGGCATCATTCCAGGATAGGGTCTGCTGGGGCCAGAGTCAGTTTGACCATGTTGAAGACTAGATGGAGCTGGCACATTCCTGCAGGGAGCTGGAGTTAATAGGCTAGGGGCCCTACCTGCCATTCTACTGTGAAGGGTCCTAATTGTCAGTGCAAGAGCTTCTTTGACAGCCAGGTGGTTGTAATGTTGGAGGCATCCAGGTAGACTCAATCTCTGGGCTTGTACTAGAGTGCTGGGGTCCTTCTGCAGTCATAGTACTGTGCCATGTCGTCCTTTGCCTTTGCCAGGGCTGCCTGGGCTTCCTCCTGTGCAATCTTCATCTGGTCCATGAACTTGTTCACAGCCTCATTCTCCAAAGGTTGGGCCTGAGGTTTGAAGCCCATGTGCAGGTGATGTCCAGTATCCAGAAAGAAGGGTGAAAACTGGGTGGCCACATGAATGTGGTTGTTGTACTAGAACTTGGCATCAGGGAGGAGTTTGTCCTAGTCATCCTGGCACTTGTTGCAGAAGAGATGGAGGTATTGTTTGAGCTCCTGGTTCATGTGCTCAGCCTGGCCATTGGATTGCAGGTGGTAGGCAGTAGAGGTGTGAAGCTTCACATTGAGCAGTCAGTAGAGCTCCTGAATGAAGTCTGTCATAAATTGTGGGCCCCAGTCAGATACATAGGCATCAGAGAGGCCATGCAACTTCCAGACATTCTTCTAGTACAGATTTGCAGCACTCATAGCAGAGCAAGTGGTGTGAGTAGGGACGAAATGTGCTCATTTGCCACAGAGGTCCACCACTACCATGATGGCATCATAACCATGAGTGTTGGGGAGCTCTACAATGAAGTCCACCAAAGCAACACTCCATTGCTCTGTGGGGATAGGCAGGGGTTGCAGCTGACCAGAGGGAAGGCAAGTCTGGAGTCAGAGGTTGCATGTACTAGTGTAGGATCCAATATACTGGGACATCTGAGGCCACCAGTAGTTCCAGGACACTGGCTCTAATGTTTTCCACCAGCTGGGGTGTCCTGCAATCTGGGAGTGATGGTGTTGCTCTACAATCCTCCAGCAGAGCTCCAGGTCATTGAGCATGTAGATACAATCCTGGAATGTCAGGAGTCCATTGCAGAGGGCTCATTCATCTGCCTGGACTGACTTGATGCTGGTAGTATATCTAGACTTGAGTGCCCTGGCTGCCTGAGCAACAAGTTCCTCCTATAGACCATCCTGACTTCCCCATTGGATGTCCCAGAGGATCTCCACCTCTGCCCCCTCAATGGCCAAGCCTTCCATGGCTTGGGTCATGAACAACTTGGGTTGGAGAAGCATGATGCTACTGTTGTCATCTTCCCTGGTGCCATGGTTCACTCTCTGGGACAGGGCATTTGGCTTCTCCATGCTCCAGCCTGGCTTGTGGTGCAGTGAGAAGTTGAAGTTGGCTAAGTAGAAGGACCACCAGGCCTGTTGGCAATTGAGCTTCTTGGCCATCCAGAATACTTGAGGTTCTTGTAATCCATCCATACTTTGAACTTATGCTGTGTGCCCTCCAGGAAATGGTGCCACTCCTCAAAGGACCAGATGATGGCCAGCATCTCCTTGTCATGGATTTTGTAGTTGTGCTCAACTGCATTTAGACTCTTGGAGTAGAAGGCCACTGGATGCCACTTTCCATCCTCCCAGGGCTGTTGTGACACAACAGCTCTGGTGGCAAAGTCAGAGCTGTTGGCTTCCACCTGGAAGGGGAAGTTGTCATCTGGGAAAAGGAGGACAGGTCCAGAGGTGATGGCATGCTTGAGGTCATCAAAAGTCATCTGCTCTGGGGGGCCCCAACTCCAGGCAGCATCCTTTGTGGTAAGGTTGAACAGCAGTTGAGCATAATGGGAGAAATCCTGAATGAACCTCCAATACAAGTTAGTAAAACCTAAAAAGGCCTGCACTTCCTTCTTGTTCTTGGGCTCCAGCCACTCTACAATGCCTGCCACCTTCACCAGGTCCATCTCCATGGCTCTGTGTGAGATGATCAACCCAAGGTACTCAATCTGGGTTTGCTCAAACTCACACTTCTCTGGCTTGAGATAAAGTTGGTGAAGGCAGAGATGTTCTGAGATGATGTGCATGACCCAGCAGTGCTCCTCCAGCATTTTAGTGTAAATAAGGATGTCATTGAGGTAAATGCACACTACACCTTCAGCAATCAGGTCCTAGAAGATGTTGTTCATCATTGTCTGGAAGATGGCAGGGCTGTTGGTGAGTCCAAAGAACATGATAAGAGGTTCAAATAATCCCAGTTGGTCTGGAAGGCAGCCTTCCACTCATCTCCCTCCTAGATCTGTACATCATTGTAGCCCCACCAGATGTCCAACTTGGTGAAGTACTGTGCACCCCAGAGATTGTTGATGAGCTCAGAGATGAGAGGGAGGGGGTAGCAGTTCTCCACTGTCATGGCATTAAGCACCCAGTAGTCCTGGACTAGTCAGAGGGAGCCATCCTTCTTCTTGATGAAGAAGACTAGGGAAGCCATTAGGGATTTGGAGGGGTGGATGCAACCAGAGGCCAGGTTCTCCTGTAGGAAGGCATCAAGTTCATCTTACTCCCTCAGCACCAGTGGGTAGACCTTGCAGCTTGTGGGCTTGGAGTCTGGCATCAATTCAATGGCATGGTCCCACTGCTTGTGCTCTGGGAGTGAGTCAAAGGAGGCCTTGGAGAACATGTCCTCAAATGCATGGAGATATAGAGGTACAATGTCCCAGAGCTCTTAGGGCATGGAGTTCATTGCAAATGCCTGGGCCAGCTGCTGAGAGGTGGTCTGACTGGCCTGGATCTCTGCAATAGAGGGCAGGGGGCATAGGATGGTGGCATATATCCAATCTCCAATCTCCACTGCTTTGTCTGGGGACTCTGGGTCACATGAGTTGCAGAACTCCCCTGGCAGATCCTCCTCCAGGGCCCTGCCACCACTCTGGTTGTCCTCATAGAGGGCCTCTCTACAAGGGAATGCCAAGGGCAGAGGGTCTAGAAGATCTAGATCTGCAAAGGGAAGGTGGCCTGCACAGCAAGCCCAAATGGCTGCGTGCTCTTGAACCATAGCCTGGTGCTGTTCCCTGGCCTCAGTGGCACACCTCCAGAGACATTGGCTCATGGTCACCTCATCCTAGGCCCAATCTACTTTGGGGTTGTGCTTCCAAAGCCAAGTGAACCCAAGGATCATGTCCTGCTTACTTAGGCTGGTGATGGCAAAAATGGCCTGCTCTGCATGGTTCTGGTAGCAGAGGATGAGGTTGACCACAGAGTTGATGGCTCTGGCCTTGTTGGATGCTCCATCAATATTGAACACCAGAATAGGCTGGGACAGCAGCTGCACAGTCAGGCAATGGCACTTGATGAACTTCAAGTCCAGGAACAACCCCATAGCACCACTATCCAAAAGGGCGGTGACTCCACAGGCCTGCTGGGTGTCTATAATCTCAATTTCCACATCAAAGTGCAGGGAATTTGCTGAGGGGTTTGTGGCTATCATGTACTGCTGAAGCAGTCAGTGTTCTCATGCAGGGTGGCCTGAATGAGGTCTGGCCAGCATTGGTGGGCCTGGCTTGGGGTCTGGAGTTGGTGTTTGTACATCTGGAGGAGAGTACTGAGGTTCTGTTGTCTTAGAGTTGTTGATATCAATGGAAGCAATTTCATTTTCTATTGACAAATACACAAACCAGTTGGTACTTGGCAATGGAGGTGTACATCTCATCTGCTGCTTGACTAAGAATCCTCCTCCAGACCTGGGAGGGGGGTGCAAGTGCTGCTCCCCTCCAGGGTCAACTCTGGTGCCAGCTTCTCCAATGAAGGGTCTCCAGCAGCATCCTTCATAGCCAACAGCTGCAGGAGGAGCTCCTCCTGCTCTTCTATGGAGAGGTAATGTACCTTGAGACCCAACAGGCAGTGCTATGCAAAGTGCCTGGGTTTCTGGCATCTCCAGCATAGCAGCAGTGTGAAGCAGTGCTGTTGGGTGGCATTGACATCCATGGGGATGTCCAGTGGTAGGGGTTGTAGTGTGGGTAAACCTGACAGTGGAGGTTGTGGGGCAGAGGTGGCTGGAGCAGAGGCAGGTACTAGGAGTGCAGGAGCAGGGTACTGGAGAGTGGTGATGGGGGCAGGGTGATGAGTTGGGTGCATGCAGCATAGTTCCCATCAGATCTCCATGAGCTGCCACTGATCCTGGGCCACTTTATACCAGGAGGCAATCTGCTCATCATCTAGGTAGCCCTTGGCAAAGTTGTTGATGTGTTCCAGTAGTATGGGGTGCAGGCCATCCCAGAACATGAGGCATAGTTGGAGGCCATTGGGGTAGGCTGCTTGCTTGACTAGTGCCCAGAAGGAGTCAATATACTCATCTAGCATTTGTTTCCCTTGTCCATACTGTTCCTAGTCATGTAGTGCTAAGGTGGCAGTTTTGGCAGGATCAATCAGAAAGAACTCCACCTAGAAGTCCTTTTTGAAGGCTGCCCAATCCACAAAACTCCTGACACCTCTGGAGCATCAAAATACTCATAGCATGTAGGTGGAGGCACATCCCATCTTCATGTACAACAAAATCCAGGCTATTTTCAGTGTATTGGAGTCAAAAGCATCCCTACTGAGGTGGACGTAGGTGAGGCAGGACTGAAGGAAATGCTCTCCTCTGGAACATTTGCCATCATAGATGTCTGGGAGTGCAGGATGGGGAATCTGTGCTTAGGGGGCTACTGAAATTGCCAGGGAGGCTGCAGGAGCTGCTGGGGGTATTTTCACAGCTGGGGGTGACACAGAGGTAGGGGTCAAGCACTCTGATAGTGCCTGGAGGGACTGGGAGATGAGTTTAGTGGTTTGGTGGAGGGTGGAGAGTTTGGTCATGTGATGTGTGAGGAAAGATTGAGTCAATTGCACCTGGTTCTCTAGGAGCTAGGGAGCTCCTTAGACTTGTTCTCTTTGGATCTCCCTTTGCCAGGTGAGTAGTTATGTCTATAGATCCTTGTACAGTACTGAATAGACTTTGGATCTCCCTCTGCCAGTTGTGTGACTTAGCCACAGCCTCCAGAGGTCCCTTACACTAGCACTTGGCACACCTTTGGGGTTTTCTTGCCATGATGATCTACTGAGCATTTCCCCTATAATTGCCAGCATTAACTGGCAGTTGCTAGTACATACCAACTCTTCTGCCTTTGTCACTGTTCCTTGATTTTGACCTATACCAACTTACTAATGTTTCATTTTTCTTTTTCCTTCTTATCTTTTCACTTTGAGTTAATATGTTACATTTCTTTGGGGCCTCTTAAGGGGCCAGTCTACCAACACAAGCAAACATATGAAGCCCCTCAAGGGGGCTAGTCTGTGTCCAATACAAAACAAAATAAAATTTTCAAACATGGAGTGGCATTCACTAGGCATCTAGGTTGGCATCATTGCTAGGCACTTCCTCCAGTTCATCCTCCTCCCAGTCCTCCTCACCCACTCCATTCTCCTCTTGCCAACCAAGGAATGATCAGCAATTCTCCCAGTATCCTGCCAATGTTGCTACTGTCTGCCTTGCCACTGCATATCTCACCCTTGCCTCCAACAAGTCTGCCCTAGCCACCCCCAACTCTTGCCTAAACCTGGCCTCCAGCATTGCCACACATTGCTCAAGACCTCTGAGCAACACTACTGACATAAGAGGAGTCCATAGGGCTAGGTTTTCCCCTAGCCAGTCTAGCTTGTTGTTGCCCACCTGTTTCTGGGGTGCCAGCATCCAGACCTTCTAGTGAATTTGTTAAGCAAAAAAGGAGTAAGCAATTAAAAGAACTTTGACTTACTGGCAAAAGGCCCTCTTCTTCCCTAACCTCCCCCTCCTCCTCTACTTCCATTGCCTTGTTTCCTACCTCTGGCTCAGTGACTTTGGGCTTTCCCATTGGCACATCACCATCCTTTTTCTTCTCCTCACTAGCAACTGTTGATAGTTGCTGGGTGTCCATCAAAGGCACCTTGTTGCTGGCATTGCTATGATCTTTATCCTCATTGCTTTTCACCTCAGCACAACTCTTCTGAGGTTGCTTGTCCTTAGCAACCTCACTAGCCCCTACCATCATGCAACCCTGATTGATGGGCAGATTCAAGCTTGAATGCTTGATCTGTATTGGCAAGCCAGCTGCAGCCAGCTCACACTGCCCCCTCACAAACTCCCTTGCCTGCCTCACTAGAGCCACCCATGTCACTATCCTAGTGATAAACTTTCCCCTGCAACCTCAAAGGGAGCAATCACTGTACAAGCAGCCCTTCTGGGAGCTGTCACAGTGATAACAAGGCTGGGCACTGGTAGGGCACCAGCACCTTTCTGGGTTGTTGTTGGTCCAGAAGTTATCACACTAAGGAAAAAGTTAGTGACAGTAATTAGCAAACATTGCCAGGACTTACCATGCCCTGCTGCTCCTTGAAGGCCCTTCTTTCCTCTAGCAACACCATGGCCTTGCCCTTCACCTTCTCCAACACCAACCCAGCCCCCATTCCCATGTCCACAACTGTTGCCTCCTTCCTCCAGTGGAGTAGCCTGACAAGCTCCTTTTCAGTAAAAATATCTTGAAGTGGCTCCTGTTAACATATTAGCAACATTTGGTAGCCCTAGCAATGGATAGAACTTCAAAATCATCATTGCCCTCCTCCCTGGCCTTCCCCATCCCCTTGGGAGCCTTGGACTGTCTTGGCAACATTACTAGCTCCTTAGCAATGGTGCCAACCACATGCTTGGGAGTTGAGGGGCCAGCCTCAATGTCCCCACAATCTGCACTCCCCTCCCCACAACCCTTGCTATGCCCAGCCCCAATTACTATTGTTAGCTCACATGGAGGATGCTGAAAGAAGAATTGGTCATTTAAACTTAGGTCTTCAAACAACTAAAAGTTACCTTAGCAATGTTGCTAGTCCTAGTGACATTGCCACCACTCACTGTCATGCTAGCCTCCAGGTCCTCCAGCAGGTACTCTAGTGACATGGGAACAGGAGCCTAGCAAAAGTGTTAATGACATTGCTAGAAAGGAAAGAAAGAAGACTTACAAAATGCTGGTCATACTCCTATATCCATTTCTCCCCTTTGTACTGCTTGTGGAGCTGGTGACACTCCTTGTTGACTGTTGCTAACTTGGCCCACTCCACACCACTCCCAGCAGTTTAAAACCATTGCAACCAGGTCTTAAAGATGGTAGTTACTGTTAGCCAAGGGTTTGTTGCTACCAAGGCACATGTCACTGAGAGGAGTTGATTGACACATTTGAGAAAGGCCTGGGCCATGGCATGCCTCTGAAGCTGAGCAGCAAAATCTGAAGACATGGCAAGAAGATCAAGAATTGCTGATAATGAAGGGGAGTGCAACAAAGTTCAACTAATCACCAGTTGATTTATGGTTTTATCATTCTGCACATAGGCCACCTCAGCAATCACATGATTTTGGTTGACTGAGGACAGTTGAAATTTCAGCCTAGGGGAGGATGATAAGACCCACTTGTTGCTGAGCACTGTTACCACCATCTCAGGCTATCTTATCTGATGCAGCATCTGACTCCAACATAGCTGTGCCCCATCACATGAAAGCCTAGTCCTTCAGTCTAGAAGCACATGGTTGAGACCTTTTCTTACCAATAATTGCTAGCAACACCACATAGTGACAAAGGGACTTTGCCTCTCAAAACAGATACTAAAAGACATGTGACCCTCATCTCTCCATTGTTCTTGTCTCACTTAACCAACATACCTGAACAGCATCTACACTTCAGACTCTGATGTGCAGTATGATTTCTTCCATGTTTGATAGACATTATGCAGTTTTTGACTTTGCATATATATCCTTGTAAGCATATTGGGACCTAGTACAGGGTGGGGCATAACAAATGCATATGTCATACATTGTAGCAGAGGTTGATTTGTGTTGTAATATGTGATGCCTGCAGCAGCCACTGCAGCATAGTGGATCCTCACAATGTTGTGTCAAAGATGGAGCCATGGAAAAATTACATTGTGTCATTACAGATGTTCCTAGTGGAGTTCATTAACCAGTCTGTTGGCTGCTGCAGAAACATGACAAATCTCATGATATTTTTTAGAAATTGTATGTGTATGACATTATCCTTGAGAAACAGTATGTGTATAGGATGTGGCATTTTCCTCACCCTTTCCCCACCCACTGCATCTATGGCTGATGTTCCATCAGTGGCTGTCCAGCAGTGGGTCACTTTGGGCCAGCTATTTGTTGTAATTAACCTGAATAATTATTGATTAGAGCTGTTCCATGCTGATTCCACCAGCAGATATTCAACCAGATCCAGTGGTGGGTCACTTTTGACCAGCTATTTTGGACAGCCTGAATAATTATTGTTTAGAGCTGTTCCATGCTTGTTCCATTGGTGGATATTCAACCATATCCAGTGCCAGGTCACTTTTGACTGTCCAGCAGTGGGTCACTTTGGACTGGCTATTTTGGACAGCTGTTCCACCCATGTCATCTCAGCTGAAATTAACCTGAATAATCATTGTTTAGAGCTCAATCAATTATTGGTTGGAGCTGTTCCATGCTTGTTCCATCAGTGGATAACCAACCAGATCCAGCAGTGGGTCACTTTTGACCAGCTATTTTTGAGAGCTGTTCCACCCATGTCATCTCAGCTGTAATTAACCTGAATAATTATTTCTTAG